>JANVCC010000020.1:22549033-22840709 GCA_025345505.1 Todiramphus chloris collaris
CATAACCTTCCTGGATTCTTTTTAATACAGGGATTTAATTTGTGTCACTTGCCCTGCATGTAAATCAAAGTTTCAGAATACACCTCTGACAGGCCTGTGGCTCTGAGTTGTTGGCCAATGCAAATATCTCTGTAACCATAATTTAAAAGTGCCTCTATGCTGTTTTGCCCATAAGAGGAAGATCTTTTATTCTCTGTGCCCATCCTCTCTGCTTTTCTGTAATGAATGATTGTACCTAATCAGTCAGGAAGGTTCTGTACTGACAAGTGCAGTCAAGATCTGGAGAGGTCCTTCATTTTTATTTGTATATGATGCGCTCTGACTCCAGCAAGCTAGGAGTCTTTGCTGGCCTTGGCTCAGTGGAGGCTCCCCACCCCAGTTATTGCTTCCTTTCTTGAGCTTAATGAGAATGCACTAGTGGAGGCTGTAAGAAAATACTGCTGATGAGACTGAGCTGAATTTTTCATGACTAGAGGCTCATATCCAGGAATAAGGCTTAGCAACACCATATGAGTAGAAGACACTGTTTCTTAAGGCAGAAATAAACCCAGAGCTTTGAGGTAACAGGTTGCTTTCCGCCCCAATGGGGACCAAGCCACAAAAATTTTCCTTTCTCGTGGGTTAGTTTGCCAGGGTATCATTTTTCATGTACTCAGATACACTGGTCTTCTATTATAATAATGACAAAAGTACTGGGTAGTTTAAGATTTCCAAAGCAATTAGGTGACTGAGGCTTGGGAGGCAAACGTTCTTCATGGTATCATAGCCTGTCTAGTTGTGCACAGATGTTCCTTTATGTCCAACACCATTCTTTAGTCCAAGATTGTACATACCCAGGATACTTTTTTCTTCATCTTCCAGCTCTTCAAAGAGAGATTTTTCATAATATTGGATCTGTTTTACACATGTCCCATGTGCAATGCATGTGTACAAGTCGCCGATTTTAATTCACGTACCACTGTAAGCAGCTTTCTGTAGTTAAAGTCCCAGGTCATAAGAGGTTTTAGGCTTTGTGACAGACACAGCTCCCCCATTCAGACACTCACCTGCATGTGGTGTCCTGTGATAGGGACAGGCTTGTGGCACTCAGTACAGCACCAGCACTTTTGCTCTCTAGGCTCCCTTCCAGTAGGTGCAGCTGGTTGGCAGCTCCCAGCTCCCTGAGCACCTGTGTAAGAAGCCACAGTCGTGATGCTGCAGATGTGCGAGACCCAGATGCTGTGAGAGGAGAATGAGATGGAAGCCAGGTCTCACACTCCGTGTCTGAGAATCAATAGGGTTGTGTAAACAAATGCAAATCCAGACCTGGGTTTAAATGCCAGATTTTGGTTGTGAAGAAGCTGGGGGTGTTACCAACAAACCTGTGTAGTTAAAAGGTTTTTGTGCAGAGATGCACTGTTTTGTAGAATTTGTAGCTTTACTGTAAAGCTTATGAACAGATTGTTATCTGATACAAAGCAGTTCAGTTGCACCGAAGACAGTAGTGGACTTTTATCATTCTACATTGCCTTTGTGGTATTTTCTGTGTCTGTGGTGATTGTTAGGTTTTGAATATCCCACCCAGGTCATACTGGCCGCCCTTCTGAAAGTTGGGGAAGGTAGTGGTCATGGTGAGGATACCTGAAGGGAATGTTTGAGTGTGTTCTGAGTATGATTTACTTACAGTAGACATGAAACACCTGATAAAGACCTGCTTACTGGACTGTATGTTTTTAACACGTAGCTAATCCTGATGTTCCCTGACTGAGAAAACACACGTAGTCCATCTAGGGTATACGAGGAGAAGTACTGGATTTTGGAAGCACAGCAGATCTGTAGCTTGGGATGCAAAAACAGGGACAAGGACAGATCCTGCCACAAAAGAATGGAGGTGCTAAGATGTCAATCTTTATCTTCTCTCTACTGAATGCTTGAAAGAGATCATGATATCCTATCCCCTAAGCCACTGATAGGGTGGATATGCTTACTGTTCAGAAATCTTGTATCCACACATTCCTGATGCCTTATCAGCTGATTTCATAACAGTATGTTTTCACATAGCGTTAGGCAGCATTACATAAAAAGAAAATTGTAAATCTCTGCTGTGATCTTTTTTCCTTAGTAAGACACATTAATATTTGAATGGTGTTTGTGTTGTATTAAGACTATAACAAAGAGTCTGAAGGTGCTGAAGTGATAAAACACTGAGAGGATATTGATAGTAGGAGTCATACTTGCTAGCTGTAAGGATGAAATTGATTTATCTTTATTTCAGCTTTCTGGGGTTTTTAAAGCTCTACTTGGATCATTACAGAGTATGCAATTCCCTACCTTCCATTTAGAATTGAATCAGCATTCTCATATGTATGTCTTTGGAGTCCTCAGCAGGTCCAGAGGAGGGTCACAAAAAAAAAGATCAGAGGGCTGGAACACCTCTCCTATAAAGGCTTAGAGAGTTGGGGTTGTTCAGCCTGGAGAAGAGAAGGCTTCATAGAGACCTAGTTGTGGCCTTTCATTACTTAAATGGGGATTATAAGAAAGACTGAGGACAGTCTTTTTAGCAGGGTCTGTTGCAACAGGACAAGGGGTAAGGGTTTTAAACAAAAAAGGTTCATATTGTAGGAGGTATGATTTGTCATTTAGCCTGATTTGAGCAGGAAAGGGGGAGACTGGTCCCTGTAACAATGAACACCTTATAAAATCTACAACAGAACAGCAATGTAAAAGTAACCACCTGAAGCTGGGAAGGCAGTGGAATTTACCAGTGAGGAGGAAATGGTAATTAAAGAGGATGGGGTGCAAGTGTTTTGCAGGATAGCAGTTACCCCTGCTGAGGTAGAGTGTAGCTGGGGTTTAGGAGGAACTGTTAACAAAATAAGATAATTCATTGGAGAAGTAGATAACAATCAGGAAGGTCTATTTAATGTGTTGACTCAAATTGCCTCATCTAGTATCCGTTTATATCTGACATAATCATTGCGTAGATAGTGTACATGTAGCCTGAAGGAGAGTGGGGGAAAAAGGTTTTATAATTATGTCATGACTCAGTTCTTCTATAGGTGGATTGTCTGTTCAAATAGTACTCAAGGTTTTTTATCATTCAGAGAAACTGTCAAGGTAATGTAGCATGGCTCTTCTAGTGTTGGAGGGAAATGTCCTTTTCTTGTCATGTACCTGGTCTGCAAGATTCCAAAGTGGTGGGAGGATGGAGTAGCAGCTTTATAGGATACCATGTTTTCAGGTCAACAGCTTCCTGGCATCTTCCTCCACACTGAGTAAAGGGAAGCTTTTGGTGTCACTAAACATAGGAGACAAATAGCCCTTCTGCTTATCCCTTCAGCACTGGGTGGGAGCAACACTTAGAAGGCAAGCATTAGAAAATGTTTTTTCTGTCACTCATTGCACCTGGCTGCCTCCACATCTGTTCTGTCTTTGCTGTGTTTTGTCTGGAGGAAATACAGACAGATGCCTTCCACCTGGCACTGGAACACCACTGACCCAGAGCTTTTCATGCTAGATATCTTGTTTTCTGTGACTGAAAAAGTCTGTAAACTTGCAGGGAGGAAAACATTTCAAGGGCATTATGCCTTTTTCCTAGGTATCTCTGCAACCTTATTTCATCTGTTTGTGACTTTGTTTCCCTGGTGTGAAACAGGGAATAGTAATGCTTCTTAAACCAGTTTTAGTATAGAATTGTAGTCAGATTGAAGAGGTGCTGCACCTGCTGGTCATAAGCAATACAGGAGTCCTCCAGTGGCAAAATGTATTGCATTTTAAGATATCTGGAGCAAATCTCTGCTACTGCCTCCTGTCATAAACATGGTCCTGCTCTTATCTACCTGGTGATTTTTAAGGGATAATCTGATACAAGACTCTACACCCCTACTGGGCTGGCTTTCCTTTCTTTCACATGTGGACCCAGTGCTGTACACTAAAGGGCCTAGTCAACATCTGTATGTCCTATGCACTTCTATGCTAAAACTACTTAAGGGAATCTTTTAATTTTGCAGTTTCCCATCATTTGTTGACCACAGAAAGGGAAAGGCTGTCCAGATTAATAACACAAACACCTTCTGAAAATAATTTAGTTGCGTGCACAACAATGTTATGCAGTGGTTTACTAGGTGGAGGTTTGATGAATAACTTCTCCAAAGGAAATTACGAGGGGAAAGCAGATTGCAGTTTCTCAGTTTGGAAGGTGTCCAGGGAGATCCCTGAGTCATGGAAAATCCATTGGGATTGCTTTAGTGGCTGTGTTTCAGCATTACATCTTGTATATAAAGCAACAGCTGGACTTCTTTGTTGTTCGTTGTGAAGTTGTTGCTTTCTGCATTAATGATGCAAGAGAACTTTTGGATAACAAATGCTTAACCAGATAATAAATGCAATTATAATTTGTTGTTAGGAGATGAATTTATTCTGCAAGGCAAATGCTCATCCTTCTTTTACTTCTTTTGCTGTATTTTGTAAAGTTTCTGATAATTTCTTCATGAGAAATATTTAGAGAAAAACATATTGGCTGGTGTTTTCCTAAGTCCAGTGATGTCAGGGCAGTAGTTGCTGTTGTGCTTATTAGAATATTTGAGCAATGAGACAGAACAGGGTGTGAGTGAATAACCAAATATACTGTCATGCCTTCAATTCAGTATTTGACTATGGCAGTACTCAGTTTATGTGAGTGAAGAGCGTTGTGGAATTGCCCTCCTCTTCACCGCAGAGGAGGCAACAGAAGCCTCATATGTGGGTGGTGTTCTAGCTGGTTTGGGCCTATTGGTAGTAAGTAGAGCTCATCTCCATTGATTGAAGTAGAAGTTAACAGCTGGTGAAAAGGGGCCTGATAGACTGCTCAGTCTATTCTGTATCTGAAATCTGTGCTGCAGACTGTAGAACAAACCCATGTTACAGGCCATCTAGTCAAGAGGTTTAGTCTCTGTTACAATTTAAAGCGTATAATTTGATTAATATTTTGCACTGGTGTAAATCTACAGTAAATCCACCCAGTTTAATGGAGTCTGAAACATTATGATCTCTGGTTTGCACTACTAAATCTGGAGTAATAATTCAGAGAACAAGCAAAGAACTAAAGCCAGCTTCTGGTTTCACTGCTATCTGTGTAAACCTGAACTCACACCAGAAATGATGTTGATTTATTGGAATTCCCTTGAGTTTACCCTGCATATAAGTTTGAGCATGTGTGTCTGAGCTTCACAACCAAAGCTCAGTAAGAAGTTAATTTTCCTCATTAAATTCTTAACTGACCTCTCAGTTCCTCCTGCCCTTTTACGTAATATTTTATCAGAGATTTAAAGGTCAGCCAAGCTCTGACTTACCCTTGTTTTCCTCCATAGAGGCATATGGCAAATAGGATGCACACAAGAGGATAAAGCTGGGAGGAGAGAAGTAGGTGGCATTGACGCCCCTGGAAATTCAGCCTGCCTTTGGCTCAGGGCCGCAGCAGCAATTCCCAGCCCACATTTTGAGGGTTGAGCCAGCAGGACTGTGTTTGGGCAGGAAGCGATCAGAGAGGTGTGTGCCTGTGTGCTTTGGCACAGTCCGAGCTATGAATTGCTCCAGCGTAGGAACCTCCTCTGAACTCATTAGTATTAGAACAGAGGAGACTTTGTAGGGAGGGAGAGGGTGGGGAAGCCGGAAAGGTAGCAGTTTAGACGGCAGTTTCCTAATAACCTTTCCCACATCTACCTTCCCATACAGGGTCTCATCTAATGGACCTTGGCATGAAAAACAAACCCTGGCACAGAGAAAGGGAAGGGAGGGGGAAATGAAGGGAGGAGAAGGAAAGGAAAGGAAATGAGGGGTGGGAAATGGGCACTGTGCTGAAACAGCAAATTTTATTGTTATTTAGTGTTATATATGGTGATACTAGAAGCTCTGTTTGAGGGTGGTATTTGATATACTGTGTATAACCAGAATGTGGAAGTAAATGTGATACTTGCCCTAGAGGACTTGCAACCTGTCACAGTGAAGATGTATCAAGCAGAGGTTTAACAGCTTCAGTTTTGTTTGGTGTTTTCATTTAATTGACTGGATATTGGGATACAAAGCATACCCATTGACCTGACAGATGTCACTAGGCTGTAAACACTGTGGATATGTTAAAAGATAAGCTTAAAAGAAGATGGAGAAATTGTGTGAAAAAGGATGGGATTCAATGCAGACTGTTAAAACATGGACCTTTTAGGAGCACATCTAGTAATTCAGGATGGGAAGCCATGAGGTGGGTACACTTCTTCAGGGAAGAAGCTAGGGATTATAGTGGATCATGAGTGAACGTAAGTCATGCAAGTTTTGAGGGTTTTTCTTAAAAAAAAAAAAAAAAAAAGACATTGTCATCATGGGATATGTAACCAGGAATGCAGTCTGGAAGATGCATGAAGTAATCTTCACACTCAGCATTGGTAAGTTCTCAGCTGGAACACTATCCCCGCTTTTGAACAGTGCACTCCAAGAAAGATGTGCTTTGACCGAGGAGAGCCCGGAAGTCAATTAGAAGAAGAATGAGTGGTCCAGAGTACATGACCTCTAAGAAGGACTGAAAGAGCTGGGCTTGTTTAGCCACAAGAAAGATGACTGAGTAGGGATGTGACAACAGCCTTTATTAGGCTTGAAAACCGTTATCGAGAGGAAGGAAAAAATCTGCTCACCATGTCCGTGGTTGATAGGGCCGGAAGTAATAGGCTTAAATTGCAGCTGCAGGGATTTAGATTAGACATGAACCTGACTATTCAGTTTTCATCCCCATCCCTCTCATGGGGCTCATTCCAATTCACTGATGTGGACATGCAGCCCACCTTAACAGAAAAAAGCAGTGATGATAGTCAACTCTTAGTATTATTGTCCTCATATGCCCACCCATCCATGGAGCATGCCTCTTCCTCTGACCACCTCTTTCTCTACCCATTGTGTAGTCCTGAATATGAGAATGTGTATCTAAGTCACGATCTCTCTCTCTCTCTCTCCAAACATCTATGTGTATTGTTGCATGAACAGGTACTGGATTTCCTCATTCTTTCTTGTTCTATTTGGCCCAGCAGGCTGTTGTCTTATGCATGCGGTTTGCCTGTGGAGGGTAGAAAAATGAATGGCAGATGCTGCTTCTAGTGGCCTGTGAAAGGGGATTGCTACAATAGGACTTGCTGGTTGTATATATTTGTGTGCTCTCAAGTCACAGAACGCTTTGTAGATTAGAGATGGGATTTAGCTCTTCTCCAGGAAGCAAAGCAGCGATTAACCAATGATTAGGAGGAAAAAAGGAAGCAGTATACACTGGCGGGGGGGGGAAGCATGTTTGGGGGAGAGAGGGATGTTAATTGAATTTCTATGAGATACATTTCTCTGCCAAAAAGCAGTGCTCTTGATGGATGAAAGCCTTACTCTTCTCCTGAGCCTGAAGAATGAGTAACTTCTGTATTGGCAGTGTAGAAAAGGAACACATCTTCCAGTACGTAAACATCAGGTGCTTTCTGTCTCTTACTGTTATGACTGAGAATCAAGAGATTTGGACCCCTAGTACTGAAGGGATTTTAAAGCTGCAACACTTCAAAAAAGCAAGAAGGAAAAAGAGTATAATGGAAGTCACAGCCTTTGTTTGCCTGCTTTTCTGCTTTACAATCAGATTTGGGGCAGTAGCTGAAGTGTAAATATTGCTTCCTATGCCAGCAGGCTGTCTGAGCAACTCATGTGTGCACAGTGGTTTCATCATGCACAAATGTAATGATAAAACAGTGTAGGTATGGGCAGATGTTATGTGATATGTCTTATGTATATAGTTCTTGTGTATGTAAGGTGTGAGCAGCATACATATCTGCACATACACATACTATGTATATGCAAACGCATGGAAACCAAATGATGTTTTGCAGTGATCCACCCGATTCTTATCAATTGGGAAACTGATCAAAATATTACTTCCCACCCTCATATGGCGTGTTGTTCCTGTGTGCTTAAAAAAAGGCTGCTTTTAATTCCAAGGATTAGGATGAGATGGAAAAGCTTGAGTAGAGGGACAGGTTTGGTTTGGGGGTTGTTTTGATTTTTCTTTGTGGGTTGTCAGTGGACTCAAGACATATATCAGGTGCCCAAGTGGGAGCTTTCAACCAATGTGCTGCAGCTGGAGATGTGCTAGCTGTGTGGGTGGTAGTGATGTTGCCTGTGGAAAGATCATCTGCTATCAAGTTGTGCTGTGGATACAGCCGTGCAGTTGTGCCGAGCACAACCCTGAGAAGGTAGGCATGGGAACTGGTTGTTTTCTAGAGAAGCAGGTGTTATTTCACTCCTCTCAATGCCTCTCTCAGTCACACTCCAGTGTTTGCAGTTGCATATTAGGCAAAGCCTGTGAAATGTTTGTCTTTTTTAGGGAGCTTTGATGAGCAATAATTTTTGCACTTCTCATTGCTGCAGTTTGTACACGAGGGTATGCATTTTGTGCCTTATCGTCCTCCTCAGTGTTGGAAATGTGCACTCGTCCAGCAGGCTGCCTTTTTACATGTCAGCCTGGTGAGCTGGATTGAACAAAGCAATGGAAGGAAAACTGTAGGGGAACAATCCTATACTGTCCCCTGGAGGTGGACACAGGGAAGGTTTATCTCTTCTACGTGAAGGATTTATAAGCTCTTTGCAAAAAGATTGAGATCTGAAGAAGATTATTTACTTATTATTTTATTTATTTATTTAATTCGCTCACTGCAGTTATTTCTGAAGCAATTTTTTGGACCTGTGATAAGAGTGTCTCTGCTCCTCCCTGACCTCCTTCCCTGGTAGGCAGAGGCACCGCTCGAATATGAGCCACCAGACTAACCTGTTTGCCAACAGAACCTGCCAGTCAGCGTGAACTGAAAAATAAAGGTTCCTGGGACTGCTGAAAATGTAAAAGTGTAGCTTTCAGGCAATGTAAGTCACATGTTAGCAATGTGGTCCTACTCTGTTGGCTTGTTAAATCTATAATAGTTCTTCTGGCTTGGATTCTCTATTACAAAGGCTTGTAGCATGCTACTGACAGCCTTCTCCCTGACTTTTTTCCGCTGCTTCCCCTTCCTCTACTGTCCTAGACATGTCAGTGCCATTTATCTCATGTCAGCTTGAGTTGTAATTCAGTGTTGCTTAATGCACCATCAACTATTCCCTCAAAGTAATTGCATGTGAACATGAACCTTCTCTGGGGCTTGCCAGTGGGTGCTGGATGGGAGCCCATCGTGTGTCATCATTGATGTTTACTCTGTACAAGATTTAAATTCATCCAGAGCATAAGGCCATCAGCTGTGCTGTGCCACTTAGGAGCATCAGTGGAACTGAAATACGACCCTTTGGGGACATGGTGACAGACATTTGTATAAATAACCTTGAGGAACTTGAGGCAACAGGTATCATACTGTACAGGGAATACATTATACTGGCGACAGTGTATTATACTTCATTTTGTAATTTGGATAGGTTTGATGATGTTAAAAGACCAAGAGAGAATTATTGATGAGGTGGATAAAGAAGGAGGGTACATTTGTGCAAGACAGGGAAAAAGGGTCAAGGGGAATGAGAAAAAGATTAGAAAGGGGGAAAAAAGAACAGGTAGGTGTGTGCAAGATGGAGGAAAAAAGAATTGGGAATCTGAACTGGAAGCAAGGTAAGAGTGATGCATTTAACTAAAATTCATACAGTGCAAGGTCGTTATATAAAAATGAACATATTCTCAGAACCTAAATTTTTGAGGTGAGTATGCAACCAAGTTGTTAAAATAAATTGTCTTCAAATCATGGAGGTTTTCTTAAGTGTGTAAAGGTATCCTCATATAATTCCTACTTTCTCAGTTTTGTTCCTTGACAGATAACTCACAAAGAAACATTAAGGATAATGCCCATCTGAGAGAGCAAAAGAAAAAATTAGAAGCTGTGCAAAAAAATTCTTGCAAATGCCAATGCTATCCTCATCTTGAAAGAGATGTTAACTTGCTTACATCACAGAATTAGGCCAGTTTTTGAGGTGGGGAATTGAGAAGTGTTTAACTGTCTACAGAATTTGTTCTATCGTTGTGTACTTGCAGGGCTTTTGCACAGCCCTCTGAAGCTTTTGGTACTTGTTGCAGTCAGATAGCCACTGGTCTTATCTGTTCTGGAAGTTCTTAAGTTTCCATCTTGAATTTAACAAGGGAGAGTAAAGTTTAAACTTTCTGAGGAGATTTGTCAGCTTGTGCCATCTGAAGATTTGCTACCCATGGTGCCTGTTGATGCTGAGACATGGCTGTCCTTTTGCCTGAGTACCCATCCCCTGCCAAAGAACCAAACAATGCAATAAAGCTGTAATCAGACAGTCAAAATAGGCACCTCTGAACAGCAGAAGTGATGAGGCCTATTTGCCAGTGTATTACATGTTGGTGTTGGATTCTGTGGTGTAAAATAAAGATTGATTTCATGACAAAGCTATTTGGACTGGGAAAAGGATTCAATTCTTTAGTAATTCTTTAATAGTTGCCTGAATATGCTTGCAGGCAAAAATAAGTATTTAAAAATGAAAATATACTTTTAGATGTCATTAACTTCTCTCAGTCATAAAAAAGCTGTTAAATATGAAACACAAGCCTGGAATAGATGCTTACAGGAAGCTTTCAAAAGCACTGTAAGAGATACTGTGACCTACAGACAAAAGTTAGGTGTAACTCAACTATCTGTAGCTGAAAATTATAAGAAATTGATGAAACAAGGTAAGTATCCAACTAAATATAAGAAAATAAACAAAATCACCTCTCCCTTGTGGCAAAATATGTGTTATGCCAGTATTAATCAAGTTTTTGCCTGTAGTAAACAAAACGTATCATGTTAGAATTCTGTGCTTCATCACACTGGAAATGCTATGCATGATTCAGTAAACTCTTATGAAGACAAAACAAAACCAAAAATAATGCAACACACATTTCAGTACAGAGATGTAGGTAGGTACTAAAGGTTTTCCATTAGAGAGGCAGACATGTTGGTAGGTGTTTAAGGTTCTTCTTCAGAGGTTCTCTCTCCAAGTGAACCACAATTGACCTCATTAATGTTTATAAATATGTAAAGGATGAGTGTCAGGAGGATGGAGCCAGGCTCTTCTCTGTTAGGTGCAATGACAGGACAAGGGGCAATGGGTGCAAGCTGGAACATAAGAGGTTCTGCAGGAACATAAGAGGTTCTGCAGAAACATAAGGAAAAACTTTTTCATTGTGAGGGTGACAGAGCACTGGAACAGGCTGCCCAGAAGGGTTGTGGATTCTCCTTCTCTGGAGACATTCAAAACCTGTCTGGACGCATTCCTATGTGACTTGCTCTAGGTGGTCCTGCTCTGGCAGGGGGGTTGGACTAGATGATCTTTTGAGGTCCCTTCCAACCCTTAACATTCTGTGATTCTGTGAATTCTACATCCCCAAAATCTTACTTTTCCTCTATTATTAATTTCACTTCATGTCACTAAGAAAAGTGCTGCTTGGTCTTTGGTTTTCTGTCCACCTTCTCTGGGGCTTTGGATGATATCATTATCAAGCTGATGGCTACCCAGCGTCAAATCCAGCTTTCACACTTTGATGAATGTTCACAAAAACAAGGGACATAATGTGGTTTTAAATCCCACAAAATACTGGGTTTCTGTTTCCTAACCATTCCTCCTTCTTTTTCCCTTTCTTTCTCTCAGTCTCTTATTTCCTTGGGTTGTAGCCATTTTGAATGGAGGCCACCTTCCCTTTTGGCATGAGAACTGGACTTGAAATAGTTGAACCTCAAATCCAGCTCCAGTACATTTAAAATGTTTTATCATTGAAATTCAATCTGTGTAAGAAAAAAAAAAAATGCCCACATGAAAATGAAATTAACTGAATGCATCCCTTTCTTAGTAAATAAAATAAAATAGGATATAGATAAAGGAAAGAAATGTATGGAATATTAACTGGAGGTACTTTACATCTCCCTCAGGCCAGCCTGGAAAATGTCTTTTTAATCTGTGTTTCATGAGAACAGTTGCAACTTCAAGTATTTTTAAGAGCCAGGAGGCTGAGCTTCATTGTGCAGGGTCATGCTGGCATGAATTGCTGGAACTGAGCCACTCATCCAAGGCATAGAAGCATTATTACTCCATTTCTGTTGGGAAACTGGCACAGGTGATGGAGGAGAGTGTTTTCCCTGCTTTGTTCTGACCAACCCTTTTTTCTTGCCCTTTACATTTGCTCCCTGGGTGTTCAGTCATGTCGGCTTCCTTAGCCTGGCTCTAACCCTAGTCTTGATGACTGCATTCAGATTTTGCAGTTCTCCCCCTTTCTTGCCAACCTTTGCAGTTCCTTTCTCTTTCAGTTGCTGCTTGCTGTCACTGAGCTAACTCTAGGATCTGAACTACTACATACTGACAGATCCGCCTCTGTCCTTGGTCAGAATGACCTATTCATGGACTGAACTACCCTCCTGAAATTTATTCTTTCTTTTGTTCTTCCTGCTTCCCTCCAAAGCAGCAAGTTTCCTTATGTGTTGTGTGTTAGGCTCCTTGGTCAGAATAGGAAATAGTCTGCCTGATCCAGGATCTTCTTTCTTAGGTAGATCCAGGAGGTTCCTGTGTGGTCATGGTGGTCTTCTGATCTTCTTCCATAGAAAAGAGATGGGGAAAATAAGATGGGCATGGGAGAAGTAAGATGATTTGGAGGGTTCTAGAAGAAGGGTTCATGTCTTGTATTTTGCAGGGATTTCTTGGTTCTTTATAGGGTGGAGTTTGATTAATTGTATAGGCAGAGAGGGGGCATGTAGGCCTCTTCAGTTCCTTCCAGTCCTTCCTCTCAGTAAAGGAGCACACTTGCTGAAGGTTAACTTCAGGAAAGACTGTTGAAGAACTTGACTTCTACTTTGCACTCTAGAGAAAGTTTCTCTCTCCCTGATAAACCTTCATGATTGCTACTTGCCTATCTGACCCAGGGGTTAGAACCCAGCATTTTGCCTCCTAAAAAAGACAAACACTGGCTATTTCAATAGAAAGAATAATCCATCGTCCATATGCTATTTTCCAGAGCGATGTGTTTTGAGTCTGCCTCTGGTGACAATGTTATGCCTGGAACAGTTTCCTTGTTACTATGTTACTTGAGTTAATGTGATGACTTCTAATGTTCTTTTGTAGTGTGGGTGCACTTTGTTCTCACTGGATCTTCCATCCTTTCAAACTACCTTTCTAGTCTTCTATCCTGAAAAGAATGTAATGTGCTCAGGATGCAGAATTACATGACTGGAAGTTGCATATTCTTATTACCCCATAGAAGGCAGAGTGCTCTTTGTGTTCCTGATACTGCCAGTGTCCAGGGCAGCATTTAGAAGCTGCTAAGTGTCAACATCCTGCCCTCTGGGTGGTTTTAGTCAATAGGAGCATTCTTTTGATAAAGTGTTTGTCTTGAACTATATTGGTTGAGATCATAATTCAGTTTTGTGCACAGCTTCTGGGAAGTGCTTTTGCTGCTTGTGTGATCTGACACCAGACTCCAGAAAGAGTAGTATGGATTAGAAAAGCAACTAAAGTGTTCTTTACTTAAAAAAAAAAAAAATACCAAAAAACAAACAAACAAAAAACCACAACTAAGATCATTAAGGAGTTCAATAAAACAATTATAATTTTTCTGAGAATTTAGCTAAGCCCAGCCAACTCATTTCAGTTGTGTGTTCCGGCCTCTTTGGTGGTTCTTCCAAACCTGGCATTTCTGATTCCCTGTCTGCCCTTCCTTTCCCTCCCACATGCTTGACCTCCAATAGCATTCTTTCACTTGTCTTAAGACCTTACATGTCGTTTTGCTCTCCCTCTCCCCCCAAGAATGTGATCCTGGCCTGGGCTCTCTAAGTGTGTCTAGCAAGGATAAAACTCCTCGCATCACTTGGCTACCCCCTTGTTTGGAAACTCACCCTAAACATTTCCACATGGTTTGCACTCTTTTTGTGCAGATTAAATTTTTTTAGGGTTTCTTTTGCCATTAAACTTTTTGTCGTTTAAAAAAGCTCCAGCTTCTTCTACCTTGGGCTGCTGGCACTGACCTTGCCTTGTTACTGTTTGCATTTCTTTTGTACCTTTTTGCAGCTGAAATCTCTACGGGCTTTTAAATCTGTCAGCAGCCGCTACCAGGCTCAGTGTGCAATTTAGCTCACTGTTTTCACAGGTTTCCCAGCCTTGAACGTTTTCCAAATGAGCCATTGTTGGGCTGAGTTAAAGAGGTATTGTCTCTGCTTGGGATAGGTTAGTTTGGGTGCCAGAATCTGTATGTGGAATGTTCCTAGGGCTGCAGTGTCATCTTGATACTGGACTCCTGAACACCTCCTTCTCCACACTTTCGAATATATAGGAAAAAATATCCTCCCCAAACCAATTCATTGAAATGTTATTGGAAGCTTGTCTTGATATCACTGAAACTCTGTTTAGACAACTTTGTCTGTCCTTGCCCATGCAGGCTGCTTGCTATGAAGACCATTCTTATATGTTTCATTCCCATTAGCACCTGAAAATGGCATCTGTGATTGGAGCCCTATTCTGGTCAGTGCTGAATAAACAGAGCAAGCAGCAATCTCTGCTGTGATGATTTTAGTGACACGTATAGGAAGAGAGTCGAGTGCTATTCACCTTTTACAGAAGAGAAACGGAAGCCGTGAAATTCAGTGGTGTATCCCGAGGGAGCTTATGACAGAACTGAGAGTCAGTTCCAGATCACATCTAGTCTCTAAAAAGGGTTTGCTCTTCTTAACAGAGACTGAATTTGCTGGTCTGTTGAACCTGATGTGATGCTGTGTGGAGATATGTCCTTTATGTCTGAATCGCTGGTTGTTTTTTGCTGGGGACTGTGTGGTTCCAAAGACAAACATTTCAATCTGTAGGTTGGTGCCATATCTGCCACTAGACAGCTGCCTCATGACTTTTCTTTAAAAGACACAGCGATTCCACTGTTCTCCTTCCATGTTAGTCCAGGTACTTCAGGCCAGGAAAAAGGTTTATTGAATTTTTAATCTTTATTCTTTCTCTAAAATCCATAAGGAGTGTATGTGACACATAAGCCAGTCCTTTGAGTTTTTAACTTCATAACTTTCATGTGATCTTTCCCATCCTTGAATAATCATTAGTAATGGAAGTTTGACAGAGGAGTTGTTCAGGCTGCCTCTTTTCATAGGTTTTGCTCTGACAGGGAGAACTCGCAGTAGCAAGGAATAAATTATGAAACCAATAGTATTTGGAGTCCTTGGGATCCACTAAGTTCTCTGCCTTTTGATTGAAAGCTAGTCAACATACCTGGTCCAGATTCCTCTCAAAGAAGTAACCAATGCAACTGTTGACTGTTTTTTTCTGTTTTTCTTTTTCACATTCTCCAGGATGAATTGGATCTCACAGACAAGAACAGAGAGGCTATGTTTGCACTCCCTCCAGAGAAGAAATGGCAGATTTACTGCAGCAAAAAGAAGGTACTACTGTTATCCTGACTGAAGTAGCTCACCGATAAATTCTATGCATGCATGTAATTACTAATACACATGTAGATTTGAACATGTGTTTATCTGCCATTTACTCAAGAAGATGATTATGTGATGTAAGAATTTTTATCAGCATAAATATGGTATAAGTTTCTTTAAAGTAGTGTATGTATGTGTGATTTCTGAACAGAATGTTAACAAGTTAAAGTCATATGTTGTGCCATTTTGAATCTTTTACATGTTTGGGGTTGTGTTTTGTTATGATGTTTGGTTTTTTGGTTATTTTTGTTTGGTTTTTGGGTTTTTTTTAACTTTGAGCTGGAACAAAAGCTATCATGGACATGATATTATTAAAGGAATTTTTAAAACGTTCTGGTTGCTTAGGATAGAAAATGTACAACTGAAATCTTTCAGGATGTCTTCACATATATGTGAAGTACACAATACTAATGATTCCTTACAACTTGGTAATTCAGGGTCTTCCAGAGCTTGTAGGAAATGTTCCATATTGCACTGCATAGTAAAAATGATCTGCTACCATCAATTTCTGTGTAATGCTTCGCTATTCAAGGTCCTCACATTTTTGACAAACTTGTGAGAGGGACAGTAAATCAGAGGCTGATGTTATCACGCTGGGTATTTTGTCACTGACAGAATGATGGTAAAGTGAATTGGCAAGTTATATCACTTCTGTGAAACTTGTAAAAGAGGACTTACTTCAGGAGTGGTGTGGTGGAAAAGTTTTGCTGCTCTAGGAAGGAAATAGTCAGAAATAAAGATAGCCCAAATAACATGTACTCATTAATGATAAATGTTAGGAAAAAAAAGATGTAGTGAGTTTGTTTTAATTTAGTTTAGTATATTTCCCAAATATGCAAGTGATGCTATGACAGCATCAGTCTTTTTAAAAGTCTGCATAACAGAAGCTGAAATAAGAGATTTAGACTTCAGTACTAAAGTTGTCAGATCGAAACCCTGGTTGAAATGCATCACACGAGGAAGCAACAAATTAGTTACAGTGCCTCCAAGCTAGCCATAATTCTGGGAGTGCGTAAGAGCAGCCTAGGCTCAGTTGTCTTTGATTCTCTCTTCATTCTTCCTGCTGGTACACAGAGCTTGCAAGTGGATGGACGGTGCAGGCTGCTGTGATTAATGTCTGCTTTACATTTGTGCTGGCTGTCTCAGCTGGCTTTTCCAGCTCTAGTGGGAGAGAATCTATTTGTAGCCATCTTAGAGAACCACACATTCCGCCTCCTGGACCAGTCAGCCTTGGCAGGAAGATTCAGACTTTAACATGTTATTTAATATGTTGGTTGGATTTACTACATGACACTCTTTTTTTTTTTTTTTTTTTAATCTTTTTTTAAACAGTGGATTTGATATAAGAATCTTGAAGGCCTCCAGATTTAAAGAATCTGCATACTGGAAAATCTTTATAATGCATTTGTAGTGCAACCTCAGTTAGCTGAACTCCAGCTATCCAAAATGATGTTCTAACTGGAACAGGATACTGTTGCCAGATGTCTATTCATTACATTGTAGATACTTTCAGTTACTTGAGAACTTTAACTGTCCAGTGCTATTCATTGTTTCCCTCACAGGCAGTCAGATTATACGTGATGACATCTCTCTCTCTCTAGCCTACTACCTAATCCACCTATCATCATTGTTCTACAGTGACAGAAGCCTACAGTGTTTCAGGCTTCCCTTTAGAGGAAAGTTGTCTTTTCCCTGAATAATTTGTAATAATAATTTTAAACACAAAGGGCCCAATTCCTTGCTTGGCAGAATGCTGTCAGCCATCCAGGAGAAGCCCCCAGAGGGGTCTGTCTTGCTGATGCTGGGCTTTGAATTTCCTAGGAAGTGAGGACTCACACTTTGTAAAGTGAAAACACTATGAACTAGAAGGTCAAAAAGTGCAGGCTGAGGCAACTGTTCACAATAATTTATCTTGGATGCCTTTTCTAGTCTAAAAGTAATGGAAGGACAGAAATTCCTGATTTTCTCCGAAGGTGGCAAGAATAGTGACTGTCTTAAGTAAACAAATGTCATCTGCAAAAATGAAGATTGGTCATTTTTGTAGGCAAATTGTCCATTTATCTTGGCAGTCTGACTTTGGGTATAATCTTCTGTGGTATTTGTCCCCGGTGTGGTAGCAGACAGTCACTATTGTATCATAAACCTCATTCCACCTACTTCTGATCCCCAGCCTTTCTAAAGAAATGAGGGAAGACATGTAATATGCTAGGGGCACAGCTTGCCAGTCATCATTCCATGATACTCAAAGGACATTCAGTGGTGGATTGAAATTTCATGACTGTGGGTGGCACCTCCAGAGGAACATTCACACAGTGTTATACAGCCATGCTTCCTTTGGTCACTTTTGGTCATTCTGGGTTTGCATCTGAAACCTTTAGTACCAAAACCAAATCACCCATCAGTTATCTAAAGGAGAAGATTCAGCTAGCAGCTATAGCGAATGCTTCACTCTTATTTATGGAGTATCTATTTGCAAGGAATGAGTGCTGTTCTGTTGAAAAATGTTGATATATTCTCAGTCTCAGCTGTCCTCTACCTTGCCATTATTCAGTACAGAGTGGACAATGAGAGATGCAGTCATCTTAATTTTCATCAGAAGAATCCTTAATCAGTCACTACTGATGACACCCTGACCCTCCACCCAAAACACTAGTACTGCATGTTTTAGATTGCCTCTTTCTCTGTAGCATGAACTTCCCCGATATCATATTGAGTTAAGCAAAGCCATATGTAAACAGAATGCAAGCGATGACATCCTTCCACAGTTCATGTACTTTATTCTAGTTTTGTTTAGGATAATCTTCCTGTCTCACCATCAGCTTAAATTTAGACTTGCATAAAACATATAATCTACTTATGTAATTCCTTCGTGTAAAATGATCTCTAAATTTCCTACTAGTTATGTGTTTTGCAGGAATTAGATCAAGCACTAGGCCATGCTTTCAGATGTATATATTTGTAAATTTCCAATGTCAAGGTTTAGCAAACTGCCATTATACAGTGCTTTTTTTTCCCCAGGAGCTGGTACTAAAGTAAATAATCTCATTAAATACTGATCAAATAATGATATGGAAAGAAAAGTCATCTCGGTTATTTCACATGTGAAAATATTGGTATCCCAAAAAGGGTAGAAAATGCAGAGATTGCACTGCTTTGGCACACATTGCTTTGGATGCAGCCTACGTTTGTAAGAATGAGGCCTCATTGTGCAGGCAATAGCTTATTGCCTTCTGTACCATTGTACAAGCTCTTAGATTTACTACTATTGGAAAGTGAGTCAAGTTGTTTTCTTTTTATGGCCTTTCCTGCCTTCAGAGACTAATTTGTAAGCCTTCAGTTGAACAGATTTTAGTAGGAAGCACACACATTTCACAGAGTTAAACAAGTTATTTTATTTTACTTTTTTTTTTTCACTTCAGTATTTCTTTGAGAGAAAAATTGGTAGCAAAAGTCAAACTGCATTCTCTGTGTCATACAGCTTCTCTCCAAACAAACAAATAAAACCAACAAAAATCTCAATCCAAATAGCTATACTGAGCTAGATATTTGGGGTGTATTTTGTACTCTTCTGATTTGAGTTGTACTGCAGGATAGCTGCTTTGTATTGCTTGTGCTTTGCCTACTCTGTGAGATACAAATTCAAGTAGCGAAGCGATAATCAGAACACTGCAACTTTCTGGGAAGTGACACATGGCATCTGAAGAAACAGTATGTGCTTATAATCCTTAAATTGATAATACTGTTTCTGTTATGGGAAAAGATCTAGAGAAAGGTTTTTCCATAGTAGTGAAATAGGCTTTAAAAATTCTGAGGAAAATTTGTCTGAACCATATGCTGTAACAGCCAATATGCAGAAAAGAGTATTTTCTTTATGATTCCACCCCCTGCAATTTTTTTTAACATATCTCAATTATATTTTTCACCTACCTGATACATAAAAACCCTACTAAATTGAATATGAGAATAGGACTCAGGAAACAATTTGCTTCTAATAGTCTTTGATCTAAATTTTGTATAATTTCAAAGAATGTGTCACTATTGTTATATGTAAATGAATTTCTCTCTACCTGAAAGAAAGAGTAGCAAAGTTAGGAAATTTCATCGCAATGTTTTGGCCATGCCACCATCTCACACCTTTTCCTTGCACTGTATTTGCATGCACTTACTGCATACAACATAACCTTTCCCTTGATCCCCTCCCCTTGATCATCCCCATTGATCTCCCCTCCTTGATCTCTTCTCTTGATACCCCCACCTTGATCCCCCCCTTTCCCTTTCCCTTTCCTTCTTTTTTTTTAGAGTTTCTCTTTGAGCTTTGCCCTTGAGGTTTGCATTGTCAGCAAAATGTCACCATAAAACGTATAGCTTGATATGGTGCAGCTATAGAGTAAGGTACTTCTGTCCTCCATCCCCATGCCCACACCTCCCTTCAGACTCTTGCAGAATCTAAGCAAAATTTCTAATCCCAAACCCGGCTGTATTACTGCTATAAACCCTGCTTGAAACCCAGCTACAGTTCCAGCTTCCAGGGTGTGAAATTAACCCTATAACTTGGATTCATCCTCCTGTTAAAACTATAAAGAATAATTTATATGTATAATATAAATTTATATGTATGTGTATGTGTATATATTAAAAACAAAAAACAACTGCTGGAGGTTCCTAAGCTGCTTTTGTAGCTTTTGACCTTAGCCTACCAAGGATGAAGTAAAAGATGGATGCAAATATAGAAACTGGAGTCCTCTTTGCCTTTGGGTAAAACTTCCTGAAATGAGTGAAAGATCCTGCACCTACTGTTTGTTCTTGTGTTGCTCTGTTCTGTGTTTTTGCACTGAGAAATGTAGTTTCATCTTGGTTAAGATGGAGAGGTGGTTATTTTTCAGCTGAAGTGAACTGGAAGGGCTTTTCTTTTTATTTAAGACTTCATGTGGAGGCTCTAAGAGCAAGAAGCTGTGTTAACATCTGTTGTATTTACATAGAAGTTCTGTAATTCTTTCTGAAGGAAAGTGTTCATTTCTTCATGTTGTACTTTAAAGTAGGAGATATATATGGAGATATTCAGAGGAAGATAGATATTCTCTAAAGAAGAGAGAAAATGGATCTTCATCTGGTCTCATTTAGTCGTACAATATACCAGATGAAGATCACACCATTGTGTTGTCTGAGTGTGGGGTTTTGTATTGTCTGATCCAAGCTATGAAAGCCCTTTGGGTTTCATCCTTTCTGTATGAATAGTGCCAAGCACGTGGTTGTTTCATATTAATGAAGTGGGTGGTTTGAAGTTGTATTGTTTTCAATTCTATCTTCTTGCAGTATTTTTTTCCTCTCTGAAATACTCATAGAGTCTGTTATTGATTTGGAATATTAAACTGTTTTGGTTATGGATTTATAGCTATAAGGAGCATTTAATGTGTCCCTTATAAGTTCCCTTCTTTAGAGTTGTTATTCCACACGCTGTGTCTGGGAGCAGCAGACATGAACACACAAGATGATTTGCTGCAGTATTTTAGAAGCCACTTGTAAGGAGTCCCAGTCTGATGAAGCTTGGATGTGACTTCATGAGAGTTATTCTCCCAGCTTGGCATGAAATATTTAGGGGGAGGATGGGTGGACGTGTGGGTGGGTGCTTCTACACACTCTTCCCCTGGGAAGTCTGAAAAACACACATTAGCCCTCTAAGCACATGTAATAGACTAAAGAGCAAAAACAGTTGATAGACAGTAGGAAGCTGAAGAAGCTGTGTGGGACTTGGAGTGCTTAGAGTAAGTGTACTGCTGGCTAAATTGTGAAGATATCTGATGACCGTGGGGCAAAGCCCATCCAAAGCCACATCAGAGCTGAAGAATTAGGCTTTATTTGCAGTCATTGGTGCATTGGAAAATTGTTTCTTTTCCTACCAGCGCTTTAGAAGTTTGTGGGAGGAGTTCAGCTCTTCAGTCAACATTTTAATTTAACTCAGTATTCAAACCTTGACAATGACCTGAACAACCTGATCCAGCTTGGAAGTTAGCTCTCCTTTGATCAGGTTCCTTCTGCCCGAGACCCCTAAATTGTTTTGTGATTCTCTGAAATGACCATAAATCAAACTAGGAAAGCAACTGTATGGCCCTATAAAGAAAGGGGGTAACAGTAAGGCACTGTGCAACCTACTATCTCCTGTATTACTGCTATGAGACTGATTCATTGAAACAGGCTGTGGCAGATGTTATTTGGGTCCGTCCCAGTGCCTGGCATCCATGGTTGCTTTTGGTCCGAGTTGACTGCATGACTTCCTTAACACAAGAGACTGCTGGTGGAACAGTATGAAATGTGGAATTTCTCAAATGAGTTCTCTGAAAATAGACTTGCTTTCAGTTAGCTATGGCTTAGTGGAAATCTCACAACACTGGTAAGTTACAGTGGGAGGATGTTGCCCTTTTGCAAACCACGGCATTCCTTCAGCTGAATTTTTGGAAAATGCCAGCAATTGTGGAGTTAACTTGCTTTTTTCCCACCAGCATCTGTTCCTTTTTCTGTTAACAGAATGACTTCATGCTCAGATGTTTGGGATGATTTGTTAGCTTGATGCTGACATTGGGTCATTCCAGTATCTTTAGTCTAGGTATGAAAGACAGGCACATGGCTTCAAAAATTACTCCATTATAAATGCAAGTAGGCTTTAGAGCAGTGAATTCAGAAACTCTGGCCTATGATAATTGCAGGACATAATGGGAAGCAACAAAATGCAGCAAGAGTGCCACTAATGCAACAAATGCACGTTTTCCCGAGTAGTGGTGTATTTGGGTCTCTTCAGTGTGAAAGAGCTGTTTGATGAATGGCACCTGTCAATGTGTGTCGTAGGCTGACGTAGCAGCTTCCAAATTTTGGCAACATGGTTAATACAGTGTAAAATAAAGCTGAAAATATTATACATTTCCTTCTGCATCATTTAATGCAGAGAATGTGCTCTTGCTGGAAGAACAAAACTTGAGATTCATATAAGAGACCATCTCATTCTCTCATAGTCCCGTATAATGACTTTATGTTTTTTTCTCATTTGACATAAGTATAAATTTGTTGATGCTGATGCCATTACTTCTTGTGTAGATCAGCATATCTGTGAATAAATATGGACCCTTTGGTAGGGTTTATCATTAAGTTCCTGTAATTATGTCTTCATAAGTTTTTTTTTTCTTTATATTTGTCCTTCCATGGTCCTTCCACCCCAAATAGTTACTTTGAGAAATAATATCATAGGTTTAATGATGTGAGAGACTCCTCTTAATTTTTTGGTGGCCTCTTTCTTTTTTCTTTTTGGGTTTTGGTGGTTTTTTTTGTTTCTTTTTTTTTTGTTCTTGGAGCCACTCTTTTAGTGCTTTAAAGAATGAATTTGGTGTCAGAAGACAAAATGCTTGCACAATTCCTCTGATATACCATTATTACAGCTTGGAACCATGGTACCTAAAAGAACACACTGTGGCAGACATAAGAGGAGATAAGGAGTTTTTCCAAATCATTCATTTAACTTGGTTTATATTTTCCATGCTGCAATGCTAACAGTTACAGACTCGTTTATTTATACTGGTAAATGAGGTTATTTTGGGTCAGGGCCTTGAAATTATATATTTATTTATGTGTAATCAAAAAGTCTTCTCTTCCCTGCCCCCCCATGGGAACAGCATGGAATATTTTTAGATTCTTTCTCTCTCTCCAACAAGAAAGGTTGGCTGTTGCTTAGAAAATGCTTTCCCAGCTCTTTTGTTCAGACTGCTGAAGACATATATGCCATAAACTTGCCATGGTATTTGCTATAGATATTCCAAGTATGTGGAATTTGGGTGTCAGTCTTGCAGTTCTGCATTTTTCAGGTGAGCTACTAGTGCTCCGGTTGAAGTTAGCACTCAACACTTCTCAAAAACGAGGCCCAAAATAGTCCTGAGTTTATACACTGATAGCTGGAAAATTGTCATCATCATGCCTAGTGCTATGTTTTACATTTGGCTTGCAACTCTGGGAATTTGGGAGAGCTCAGTGGGAGCAGATTTGACCCTACCATGAAAAAAAAAAAAAAAGAAGTAGAGAAAAAAAGAGGAAAATAAACCTCCACCACCACCAAAACACACACACACACTCACAGACAAAACCCCAAACAACAAAAACAAACAAATAAACAAAAAACCAAACAAAAACCACACGAAACCAAACCAAAACACCAAAACAAACAAACAAACAAAAAACGCACCAAAACCCACAAACATTTATCCAGCTGTCATCTTAACTAAAATGGTGTACTTCGCTGTACTTAAGAGCAAAAATAATCGTGAGCAACCCAATGCTGCTGGAAGTACATGTAAATGCTGAGTGTGTGATTTAGTTGCTGCTCCTGGATTATGTTCTGTCCTTGTCTGTCCTCTTGCAAAAGTTCTTGGTCTCCACAATCTAAGTCAGTCCTGTTGATGGTATGCAGTAATAAGAGTATGTCCTCTGTACAATGCATTTCACACCATTCAGATTAGTCGTAGGTGAATGAGCAAGAGCCAGGAATATGTAAATAACTAGCATATTTCTCTGGTTTATGAGAAGCAGATTTGGCACACACCAGGGCTCACTCTTATCTGTATTTGGCATTTCACTGAATTCTCACTAGCCTTTCAAAAGACAGTGAATACTGAGCAGGAGGAATTGATGAATTCCCTATATTTTCAGTGAAAAGGCTAGAAATGGGCACAGTAAAGACTTGTTGCCAGGAAGTAGTGACAGCCATGAAGAGAAAGAAAGAAAGAAACTTCTTTCTACTGTTCTGGATAATTGTTTAGTTTTCATTACAGTCAGATGTGACAGTTTCAGCTACGCACTTGAATTGGCATGAAAATCACATTGTCTTCCATGATATTCTGTCATCTGTTAAAAGGCACCTGGCATGCCAAACATTTTGCAGATGTAATAGGTGAAAGAAATGAAGTCTGGGAGAATGGAAACAGTTTTACCTAAGTTTATAGAAAGGGGAGAGATAGGCAAAGCAACTGACTGATACATTCAGATATTGGATTAGCAACTTAAAGCCCATGGACCTCTCAGTCTGTATTTATTCCCTTTGTTTGTCTGTCCAACAGCTCCTAACTTTACTAAGGGAGACAAACTGAAAATATATGGGTGCATTGGACACCCATCTGTCGTCACTTTTAGTAAAGGGCCCACAGCAGATGTGAACTGCAGCAAGCAGCAGTGTCACTGGAAAAACCAGACAGTGGACATGTGATCAGTGAAGAGAAGCCTTTTAGTGTTTGGCATTAACAAATTTTTGTTTGTGCTCCCAGAAGGACTTGTCCTAGGTAGCTGTGCTGGTTCTAGGTAGACTTGTCCTAGGTAGATCCATATGTCTTTGAGCACGATAAGTGACATATCATCAAGCAATATGCAGGGTGATTGTCATGAATTGTAGAAGACTTCATTTTATTTAGAAAATATTGTAAGTGGTTGCTTGCTGGAGATAAACAGAGGCTACTCTACAAAAAAAAAAAATAGACCTTCAGTGTAAGCATGTGGCAGACAGAAGGCTTAGTTATGAAGGCTGAGCTTATATGTGGCTTTTCACATTGCCTAAAAAATGCCAAAAGGAGGAGGAAAGGAAGTGAAGAAGGAGATAGTCCAAATGGTGTAAATACTAGTGGGGTAGAGACACAGTTGAAAACAGTGCTGTTGGAAAGGGAACAAGGTAAGCTGGATGAGCAAGGAAAAAGTCCCTTTCTGTATCCACAGCATGTTGACTGTAAGCTGAACATGGTTAATGCTAGAATGGAAATGTACACACAATACTTTTACATAACACAGAGAAAAAAAATGCTTGGGACAATGCAGAGTTTAGATGTTAATGAAACAATAGAATATGTTCCATTGCTGCCACTGCTGCTTAGGAGTGATTGGGATAGTGACAGATTGTTGGCTTCAATGCCACAGAAATTATTGCAGAACCTTGATCCTGATCTTAAGCTTTCTGTGGGTTTGTGGGGGCAGAGTGGTGGTTCAGGATTACAATCTAAATCCACAGCCATGCACTTGGGAGAGCATTAGAAATGTTTTGTCTTCTCCTGAAGAACCCCTGAGTAGAATGATCATGAATGGACCTCCTGACTGATAGGATCCTCCATAGCAGACATTTCCCTTTATGTCCAAAAGAAGTATGGAGAATGGGCTGAGGGAAGTTAGGTTTCTGAGAACTTCTTAAGGGAATTAATGAATTGCCTTATTTGACAGCTCATTATTTGTATTATATGCTTATCACTTGTAAAATATCAGCTGTTTGTTTTGGGGCTTATGAAAAGTAGAGCATGTAAAAGGTTTTATACATGAGTATGGACTTCAGCTAATAGGACAGAACGATCTTTAGGCAGCAACAGAGTCAGGAAAACATATGCAACAGGAGACCAACTTCCATAACAAAGGTAAAGCATTCAGTGGAGGAACAATGCATAATATGGGTAGACTTCAATCTGGTGAATAATCTTTGTCCTCAGGGCTGAATGTGATGGATAATTCAGTGTGACCTCAGATGTACATTTAAGTATTTCTGCAAATATAGAAACAATTCTCTTGGTCACTGCATTATACACATAAATTAATGCCTGGTGGTGGTGGGATTCCCATCCTACTGCAGGACTAAATATGTTTGAAGAGGGACAAGCACACTTGTGTGATCTGTAAAAGATAAGAGGAGGCTGATGCAGCCAGTGCTGGCAGCAAGTTTACATCTGCCTGTATTAAGGATAATGACAAAAAAGACAATAGAAGAGGAAAGAGAAGAAGGTTTCTTAAAGCTAAAAGTGTACTATTCAAGCCTGCTATAATTTAAGTTCCTTAAAACAGGATTCTGTCCATCAGTAATCTATAATAATTCTTGTGCTAGACATGGTTAGCATAAAAATCTTTATTTAAACACTACACTTAAAATCATTCAATAAAATCAATGATTGAGACTTCTAAGGTTTCAGGAAAAAAATAATTCTTATCTTCAGCTCATAACACTGCACCAACAACTTTTCCACCGGCCAGGTGTATCATTCAGTCCATTTTCAGTAAGGAACTATGTATCTCTGTGTGTGTGTGTGTATGCAATGGACCTGATATGTTTTCTGGAAGAAACAATAGCATAGGCTTCATCTCCATTAGACTGGTAACAATTAAAAGTAAATAATTTGAAGTTATTTTGAGTGTTAGATGAAGTTGAAAATGACACATTGTATGTATAGAATCTACAGCTTCTAGAGTTGCTATATAGACGGGTGCTTGGGAAGCAAAAGAAGTGATGGATTAAATAAGCAATTCAAAATGAAGGATATATTTAACTTCATTGGAAAGATTTTCACCCTGTGGTAGGGCAAGACATCTTTTAAAAAGTGACCGATAGTCCATTTTAATTCCTTTTAAATGCTGGTGAATTTCAGCAGCATTGAAGCTTCTCTCAGTATTATGAAAAGATTTCTAAGAAGAAATCCTCATCCTTCATAAAATGTATCCCTTTTTCACTTTTAGGCCTTTAGACTTTATTATACTTTGTGACAATGAGCTCCACAGTTTGGCAGTACAAGGCATTTTGTGTTATTAAATAATAATATGAAGCTTTTGATTATTTCTGTGAAAGTCTGGTTAGTAACCAGCATCAGAGGTCATTATTTGGTCTGTCAAGTTACTGGCAGCAGGACAGAGATCAGGCTAAATGACGCAAAAAAAATAAATCAAAAAAAGAACCTCCTCCCCCTGTGGTCTGTTAGGTGAAATATTCCTGTGTCATAATCCAGTGAATTGGAAGCATGTATGACTATACCTGACCTTTATGAGAGGCAATTAGAACTCCTCAGTTGCATGCTCCACCTGGTAATTAATGAATATTCCCTTTAAATAAGTTGTACAGTAGACTGCTTTTGTGGAAGAAGGATTATTATCTGCACATCAATAGCTTAATTCCAGAGAGAGAAGTAATGTTTGTTTTTCTCACTCTGGATAAATTGTGCTTAAAAGGTTTGGATATAGCTCCCTCCCCCAAACCCTGAGAATATTTGTGTAAATGCTAGTCACGGAGTCTGAGAAATGAAGCAGTGGCCACATCTGTCTAGTGACTGGCTCAATGCTATGGTCTGTCCTGTTTCAAAATTACCATCTCTTGGGACATTGTTGGCTTTTTGGAGGCGTAAACTGTCTGAAAAGCTTAGCTGTACTTTAGCTCCACTTCTGAATTAGGATTTCATCCCACAACAGATCAAACACATTTTGTGTCTTTTAATGAAAGTGCTTTTTATTTATGTAACTTTGACTGCTCTAAACTGAGACATAGCCAATAGGACGAACAGTGTGTTAACAAACAGGTAAATGTTTCTTTGGTAGTTGAACTTCTCCTTAAAGTGAAGAAAAGCCAGTAATTCTGTCATGAAAAAAGGGAGAATGGTGATTTGGATGAGAGTGTAGTACAACTTCAGTGTGGATTAATCTTGGCTATGCTACAGATTTCCTGTGTAAATGGGAACTGTGTAATTGTCTGCATCCCATTTTCCCTGTTTCTGCTGATGTCATTGAGAGACTGAAAAACCTAATATGTGAATTTAAGGACCTTTGACAGTGTAGAATACACGGTGCTACAAGTTCATATTGTGTTCAGTGTTAATAGAAGATGTCGTGGTAAGTTGAGCGTTTTTAAAAAGTATCCGAAGGAAGAAGAGTAGCAGTTGTGGAAAATGAAGCCCAAGAAATCTCCACCCTCCAAGCAAATAAAATCCCCACCTTGTTTACAGTGGCCAGAATATTCATGTGGAGAGCAAGGGTCATGCACTTCACTTTGACATAGAACACAGACATGAGTCTAAAACCTGCACATCTCAGATGAATATTTTACCAGCTAAGCTGTTGTTCTGAAGTATGTGAAAGGGCTTCATACAGAAGAAGAGAACCTTTACCCAGCAACACTGTCACCAACAGTCATGTCAGTAAGTTACTGTGAAACAGCATTAAAAGAAACAAACAAATAAAAAAGACCCCAAAGCAAACAAAAAAAAAAAAAAAAGAAGAAAAAAGAAAAAAGAAAAAGAAAAGAAAAACATTGAAAAAGGCCAAGTTATTTGTAATCAGGATCGCAAAACTCATTCCTTTTTAATAGGAAATATGAAAAAAAAAAAGTAGCTTCAGGGTCTTACTCAGTATGACAAATAACATATTGCACTTTTTCTTAAAAGATATTAGTTTCTTGTAATGACTTGAACTTCGTGATTTATATTTTCTTAACTGTGATGATGCTGACCCTTCACACCAGGTAAAATAACCTGTCTTTCAGCTCTGTGAGGTACTAAAATAATGCGTGCAGGCTGTTGAGAGGAGGAGCCACACTAACCTTAATGTGGCTTTTGCAAGAAATTCAATCCTTTGTGACCCAAGTATAAACTTGAGCATGCAGCGTCAGGACATAATACAGTGAGCAAGCTGGAACAGGAATTTATATTACAGTAGCTTCATTCCATATTCCTCATCTGTGTTTGCACACTGGTTTTATTGATACAGAGAGGAGCTCAGTGAATGGTATCATGGTTCCTTGCCCAAGAAAGATTTTAAACCCACATTTTGCAGCATGAGGTATGTGGCTTGTTCCCATTCTGTTCTGAACAGTGCAAAGCAGTAAGGTCAGCTGTCTGCAGTTCTGAAGAGACGGGTTTGAGAAGGATGTCATGTTGCCAGTGAATAGATGTCATCCCAATAATATCCATACTTGTTGTATGACATCCATAACATATGGTGTATTTCTTGACACATCTGTTCAAGGAGGAAGTGTAATTTTCATTTACATGTTAGAAGGCTTCATGAGTCATCAGCCCTGGCAATTTATCACAGAGGTAGGTGTGCAGGTCATGGAAAAGTCCATGTAGTGGTTGGACACCCAGGGACGACAAGGACCTACTGGTCCCAGGGAGTTGCGATTTGTCTACATTTTATAAAAACAACCTGATGGTTGAAATAAGAGAGCACTGGATTCAGTGTCAGATCAGTGTCTGTTCCTATCTCTGCCAGTGATTTCCTGAATGATTTTTGTCATGTCACCATATATGTCTCCCTGTCTCCATCTGCAGGAAAAAAAAAAAAAAAAAGCCATGTGAAGTTGCTAGCTTTGTGGATGTATTTATTAATGCTTTGACATGCTCAGATTTTCAGAACGCACTCTAGAGAGCTGCTCAATATTGTTGGGGGTCCATTTGGTGCAGAGTAAAATACCAGTGTGTCATCACTGGAAACTGAAATCCAGTGCTTGCCACAGAAGAGCTTCGATACAGGGAGTTACTGTTCAGGCTTTGCCTGTGCTGTTTCTTTCAAGACTGAAACCATCTTGAGCACTCACCAAGTAGTGTTTTAATTTTTCTTTATCTACACAGTTGTGAATATCTGTCACTTCCACATGATTTCTGTAACACTGGTGTTTGCTGCTTTGTAGAAAGTTTTGCGACAAAGACAGTAGTTTATAATTCTTGATTATGTCTGTTATGGCAGTCTTTGTATTCCAAATACTTGTCGCACTGACATGGCATCCACTAAAGGTCTCTGCTCTCTAGAGAACAGCTTGCCCAACTGATCAGATCTCCAAGGATTTGCAAAAAGTCTTTCAGGATCAGCTGAGCTGTGCACACAATACTTTGGGGTTTTTTTTTGTTTCATGTTGACTGGTTCAGATGGTCCAAATATTTGCAGAACTCCATTAAGTCCTATTTGGGATGAAGTCATAAGTTCCACTTTCCACTGAGGCATGGAGCCTGTCCAAATTAGTGGCAAAGCCTGTATAATACCTTGGCTATATTGCAGGCTTGTATAGTATCAAGATCCTGTTTTCACAGCAGTTACATAGTTGTTACTTCAGTGAAGAATGATATGGCCCCTTATAAAGTCCACAAGCTGACGTCTGTTTTTTAATGCAATATTTATACTATTCAAGGAGCTAAAAGAAGGCTTTTCTTTAATAGATTCCATCAGCTAATGTTTTCCCTTATACAGATGGGTTATTGTTTCCAGTTTTTGATACCTATGTGGCTTTGTGTATTAAGGTCTCAATTTTTGGTTTGGCTTTTTTGGTTTCTTTTTCCTTCTCCATGTCTCCTAGAGCAAAAGAAGTGTTTTGCCATTATCATCAAGTTGCCTCCCAGTTTTCTTTGAGGATTTATTTGAGGGTCAAAGCCCTGAAAACATTAAAACAGACAAAAAATCCCAGCACCATGTTGTTGCTCCCACACACACCACACCCTTAATTGATTTCCATTTTTGGCTTATCTTCACCTCTCTGAGAGAAAACATGGTACAGCAATTTCTTGCCATGGACAGAACTCCCATAACTTGGGCAATGAATTATTTGTGGGTTTTTTTTTTTTGTTGTTGTGTTGTTTGATTGTTTGTGGTTTTATTTGTTTGTTTGGTTTTTATTTGGGTTGGGATTTTCAGTTTTTGGTTTTGTTTTCCAGTGATTCTGATGCTACAGCTGTGAACTTTTTCTCTTTTGAAAATGTTGCCCACCTGATTGTTATAAATAAGACACTTCCACCTAATGATTTCATGGGGCTGGATTAAAAATCTATGTGTTCATCCTGCATAAAAGTAGCTTTCTGGGATTTTATAATGGGAATTGACTGACAGGTTTTAAATACATGATCACATTTATTCTAGTGAACTAGAAAACACATTGACAGTCATAAAATTCTGGTCTGAATGGGGAGTGTGGAGGACCACTGAAATTAGATGGACTTTTCTGCTTGATATGCTTCTGTACTGAAACAACTTCATAAAGTGGGGATTGCATAATGAGTATCCACTAACACTTTTTTAACCTCAGCAATACACAGCTTCAGTCTGGGCTTTAGTTCAGGAAAAAAGCTTACACTTGCTGTGTTCCACTGAAATCAATTTTCTCCCAGTTCTATTTAAAACCAACCCATAAGACCTACAGACTCAGAGTTCAGACCAATTTGTAGAGGATGAAGAATGGTGAAAAGCTGGATACATGAGGGACTGTATCTCATTATCCAAACTAATCACATATGCAGATATACTTTAGGGAATCAGAGTCCCTGGTTCTGATTGTGACATTTCTAATGGTTTGGGTTCAGGTAGAAAGTCATTCAGAATTCTGAGATTTTTAGTGTATCTATCCTGGTGCTCTTCAGAGTGCATGTCTGAACTAGACAGCTAGAAAGGTTAGTTGTGGCATTCCAGCATTTATGCTTTTATTTTGTTTTGTTTTGTTTTTTTTTCCCTAAAGAATTTTTAGGAGAAAGTATTGTATCTTATTTTGGGACATAAAGCATGGATTCAGGCAGTCCTTAATTTACATGTGTTTGTTTCTTTATTTGGACTTCAAAATGGAAGCAGGAGAACTATGGGGAACATATGTACTCCCTGTTCTGACAATGTTCTTGTCAGCTGTACTCTTCAATTATAGCTGCCACTTGGACTTTTATAATTCTATGCGGAGAAAAATTTCAGAAGGGCATATGAGCACACCTTGCACTGCAGATTAGTGGCTCAGCCTAGTTCCCTGCAGGATGACCTTACTTAACTACCTCTGGATTAGCTCCCCATCTCTATTTGTCTCTTTGGGGATGATAAGATTATCTTATAAAAATAATGCCGGTTTTATCTATTCTATGTTTTAATTATTTTTTCCATTAGCAAGGTCACATTTTGACTTTTGTACGGGAGGTTAAGGTCTGCCAAGTGTGAACCCATTGTCAGGGTTATGATTGCCACTACATATTCTACACATGAAAGGGACAGCAAAAGGCAGTCTACCAATAACATGTGGTGTTACAATTCTAACTGACTATTGGTAGGGATATATTTGCATATTTCTGTAATGTGCCATTTGACATGGATTTGGATCTCTCATGTTTCTGCTGATGGTGGCAAGGAGAAGGAAGTAAGAAAATGCAGCAGAAATTCTCTCTTAATTTGAGAAAGATCACCTTGTTCATAATTACACCATTATTGTGAGATGGTGGTTGCATGACAGCTGTGGATGTAATTGGGTTCTTTTGCCTATTTGCAATTTTATCATGCTTACCCTACAGCAGTAGTCTACTATATGGTGCTTTCTTTAAATCATTCCTAATTGTTTAGTTGGGTACAAGGGCTGAATAAAGGGTCATGATCTGTCTAGGATATGTCTGTACTGCAGTCCTTTGCTAGAAAGGGACAAGGCTGTTTTGTCAGTATCATAAATGGAGATAATCCATTAGTTTAGACGTTGAAGACCAGTGGAAGGAAAAGAGAGGATAGAAAGATCCCAGTTTTAGTCATGATTTTGGTTTTAATTCTGAATATGAAGATTTTGATTTGTGCAGAACGATGTGTTGGTATGTAGCCTGCCAGGAACCTGTCAGGTAGTAAGGTATTTTCTGAATGTGGCTTAGCAGGGAGCATGTAGTGTTATTTCTCATCTCTAAACCAAACAGTTCTGAAGAAGCTGAGGTATTCTGATAAACCTACACATTTAATATTGTTCTGTATATCTTTCAGAGTAGCTTCTAGTATGAGTAAGCATTCATACATGGACAACAGTGCTAAGATGAACACAATCGTCGTGTATCTTTGGACATCCTTAGGATAAGTCATCCAATCTCTTATCAAATACTAGGATTCTTAATATGAGTTATTTGTAGTTTATAATGGGAGATTAGGATTCTAGAAACCAATCATCATGTTGCCAGTGACTGTTAGACTTACCTAGAAATAAATAGACCCATTGGAATGAAATCTCATTTCCACTGAGCAGACAAGGAACAAGAAAGAATTGGTTCTTTAGTGGGGGTAAGTCTTCTTTTAGAAGCTTGAGCTTAGTCTAGTGAAGAAGATTTCACATGTATTATTTGGGAGGTAGGGATAGAAGGATTACTACTGGTCCTACTGTAATTGAGGGGATACTGCTCTGTTCCTTGGGATGTTCTGAGGTTGTGCTTAACTTTTTATAATAGAATAGAAAATAGAAAATAGAATATTTCAGCTGGAAGGGACCTAACATGATCATCTAGAACATTTCAGGGCTAACTAAAATCTAAAGCCCTTGTCAAAATACCTCTTACATACTGACAGTCTTGGGGCATCAACCACCTCTCTAGCCTGTTCCAGTGATTGACCACCCTCTTGGTAATGAAATACTTCCTAATTTCCAGTCTAAACCTCTTTTTAGTTATCCCATCAAAATGAGGCAGTCTTTTGGCTTGTTTTCAGGTTCCTTGACGGTTTTGTTTTGTTTTTTTTTTTCCTCCATAGAAGATATTAAACTGCTAAAAAACCCTTCGTTGGTGAATCCCACCATCACTCTAGCAGTAGAGAGGAAAAATAATTTATAAGATCTGTCACTATAAAGCTACAAAATGTAAGCGTGTTATCTGTAAATGGTCTTGGTACTTGTATCTCTAGCTGTCTTGTATCTGTAAATGGTACTTGGAAACATAGTTTGTTTAATGTTTGCCGCTTAGATGCCAAAGATAACTGTGTCTCCATCAAACGTTATTTTTCTGTGTTTAATAACCTTAGCTGAAGGGGTTTCTTCTTATCTGACACACCATGGTGACAGTGCTAACATTATACTTTCAGAAGTGTTTGTAATAAATGCCACACATCTATATGCGTTATAGAAGAATATGGGAAGGAGATACCACAATAAAGAGCAGTGAAGTAAAGGAACCCAGGTGGTTCTACAGTGGCATTTCATCCTGTAAAGGCTTCTATCATAACATTGTTTAACTTTCTGTTTCAGGAACAAGAAGATCCTAACAAGCTTGCTACCAGCTGGCCAGATTACTACATTGACCGCATCAATTCCATGGCAGCCGTAAGTTACCTCTCCTGCAAAGCAGGGAAGATTTCCTACCATAGAAATGTGTTTCTTTAGGAAGAAGTCTCCAAAACAGAAGAACATTAGCTCAAATGCATGACTGATTTAAGATATGATTTCTTTCAGAAGACAGGTATGTGTATTAAGAAAGACCCCTGCTCTAAAAGAACAGGTTAGAAAGCACCATATTTTCAGGTTTTATTTCTACATTACTGAGTACTGAAGGCAATCAAATTAGATTCTGGAATGAAAATTCAAGTGAATGTGAAATGAATCAGAAAAGTAACCATTTGAAAACTAGATAAAATTTTGTTTTGCTCTGTGGTTCCAAATTGATTTTTAGCTAATCTACAAAATAACAATGGGGTTATTAGTTTAGTAGAAGAATTAAAGAAGAGGTAGTTCTTTATGTAAGATAGCATCCACTTTTATAAGAGCAGATAAAGGAACATAAGACTGTAACACCTTGGACATTGAGTACAGCTCAACAAGATATTTGAGGAAAAAATTTTAATTGTCATTCAATATCTGTATAATATGTCCCTTCTTCTGAAGCATCCTGTAGACCTGGTCACTAGCAGAAGCAGTACACCTGCATAAAGCGTCCACTGATCTCCTTTGATATGGTGGATCTTATATTTTGAAATTTCATCCTTTTACTGATTTTTGTAGTCAAATTTGCCTCCAGTTACTCATGTGCAATGTCTACTTGGCTTTTTTTGGCAGTTGTGTGGAAGTGATGATAGAATTCTGTTTCTAGCATATTAGGTAGCACACCTTGTTTACTTATGCTTTTATGTTTCATTTCTAAAGGTTTCTCTGCACATTTTGTATCATGGCCTTAGTGAATGCCAAATGTGTCGGTACTGAAGCATTTCTTATGGTGAAATATGTCTTGCTCAATAAAAAAAAAAATAAATAAATAAAAATCCAGGTTTACAAGCTATTACAAATCACTGTAATAGGATAAAAGAAAGTTGCTTTCTACTGTGAGTCATGAGTAAACAAAATGATCACCTTCCTTCATGCCAGATTTTCTTGGGTCAGAGTAATGGCATATATAGAACATGGACTTGTTTTGAGAAAAGAGACTGAGCTTTTGTGACTAACATGGCACTGTGCTTTGATTTCCTGACTGAACAGATTTGCTCTACAAGGGCCATTAAGGAATAAAAAAGTATGAAATCTTGCAATGTCACTGAGCCAAATACTTCTGGTAGGATTTGGTCCAAGGCCTGAAAGTTTTTTCCATTGATTTTGGTGACTTTTGGATTAGTCTTTAAATGATCTTGACGTAAACCTGGAGTGAATATGTACACGCCACTATTGTGAATCTGGAGCAGTTCCATGGAATGAGACTATGTTTTGGCCTATGTTTCTAATTTTAAACATGTTTTAAGAGCACCAATAAACACCAGGCCCGGTAATGTTGTTTGCATGCCTCAACACTGAGTGATTGATAACCTTTTGTTTGGCTTCAAGCCTCATAATATACTCTTGTGCATGAAGTGTTGAGAAGACATGCTGGGGTTAAAACCTCTGCTTCTGATTTACCACTTGGTTGCTTCACTTTTAGGCAGGTGAAACTTAGTTGACTTGAATTCACAGGAATAGTATCAGCGGAAAACTGGAGCAATACAGCTGAGAAACAGCTCCAATGCACTTCAAAATACATGTTCTATTCATTATTATTTAGACCTCTGAGATTCTTAACTTCCAAATGGTTATTCTGGGTCCCTTATAATTTCAGTGCTAAATTTAGTGATGGGTTTTTTAAATACTCTTTTTCAAACTGCATCCAAGTGGAGTTGGCTCAGAAGTGGTGACAGAAAAACATGTTGCTTCTTGACACTGTCTAGTCTATTTCAGTTTGCATCTCTTGGGTATTATCAGGTATTACTATAGTATAATTAGAAATAATGCATTAGCGTTGAAATGGAAGCAATAATCACAGAAGTGTTAGTTCAAAATATCTTAAGTCCTGTTTTATTTTTAATAAAATTCAATCTTTGCATCTTCTATGAACTAATAGCATAAGAATCTTCTTACATGTGGCTTTCACATCTAGTTCTCTATCCTTTTGTTTATGAAGTTCCTTTTCATATATTAGCTTGGCAAAAAAGTTCTTCCTACCTTCTGATAAAGTGCAAATGGCACCTTTATCCTGCTGATATCATGAAGTATCTCTCCATGGATTTCAGCAGGCCAAGGTCCCTGTGCTCAATGATTATTTTCTCAGAAGACCCGCTGCATTGCTACTCATCATATCTGCCCCTCATAGATTACACTTGAGAGCAATGTGGTGATTCCTGACATGTTTGTCATTCCCCACTTGTAACCCTAGACCACTACTTTAGGAAGCATTTTAGGTCACAAATTCCTGATCCAGTTCAAAAAGCCACACATTTTAGGCACAGTTCTGTTCCCACAAGTGTTTATCTTTCTGTGACTTTTTAGATTTTAATAGTTTTTAAACCCAATACTCAAAAAAGCATATGACATTAAAACTGGATCTCTTTAATAGTCTGTAGCATGGGATTCCTTTAGAGGGACTGTCCCATCCTTCAGGTAGCCTGACTGAAAAGAAGGGGCCAAGTAGATCATTGGTAGAATATCTTCTAGACCAGTCCTTAAGGGAAAGGGGCAGCTGCTAATGATGTCTAATCTAGAAAGAGGAGCCTCCAAATCTGCCCAGTTCTCTGATGTCTACATGCTGTAAACCATACTGGTGATTGTGGACAGGTTGCATGCCCACAATCAAAGGCCATTTCCATTTTCAAGGTCATTGTCTTCTTCTGCTGATTCATCACCACACAACACTTTTTTTTTTTTCTCAAAAATGGAGCAGCTGTCCTGTTAAGATCACATGCAAAGAAGCCTCCGTGTTCTCCTCCTGCCCTCCTCACCCCATGATACTGTCTGCTTGGCAGCAGAAATAAACACAGCTCTCAAGGAACAAAAATTTCTGACAGCCAATATTGCTTTTATGAGCTTGTCTGTGTATGCATTTCCACAGAGAGACTTTCAGGTGAATAGTAGTTCCAGATCCAGCTTTTCTGGAGAGATGGCCCAGTCAAAAGTATGAGACAGGGGTCAAGATTAATAATACAGCTATAACCAGGCCCTTTTCCTTGACTCAGAAAGCGTTTTTTCAGGGCAGCTTCACAGGGTATTAAGCATACGTATATCTTTCAGCAGTATTTAGCAGGTGGATGGTAACTCTCTCCTCCATCTGGGCTAGGTGACATCTGTGTTACTTTAAACTTATTTGCTGAAAAGTTCAGGGTTTTTTTAAGTTACATCTATTCATAATTTAGTCTCTTAGTTCAGTCTTAATGTAGTTAGAAATGTGGTGCACCTTGAATTTCAACTGCCTTGTTTTCTTTGAAGAAATCTTTTAAAGTAGTATTGCCTAGGTATATCATAGGAGGCATGCAATACAATATTTTTAATCAAATTATTTTACTTGTACTCTTTTATGAATGGGAAATTATTTCAATAGTGATAAAACTTATGATTTTACACAAGATCTAAAGGAAGTACTTAGACTGTAATGAAAAATCAGAACCTTCAGGTTGCCTTTTCACTATTTATTCTGTTTGCTTCTTTATTTTTTTCATTTAGTTAGTGTGAGACTGATAAGTAACAATAGTGTATTGCTGATGCTAGTTCATGCCTGTTTTTTCTTTCTCTCTTTGTCTCATATACTGTCATTACGGTCCTGGGTTTTCCTTCCCAGAAGTTTAGGGTTATGATTAATCATTAAGATAAGATGTGGGAATGAATCTGTACTTTTAATAAAACTAAAATCTTTCATTTTAAATTGAGCCAAATTTTCAAAGGTAATTTCTTGGACTACCCGAACTTTGACACATAAAATTCCATGTGAGTGATTGTTTTCACAAATTTGTGAATTTCTTCAATTGGCAAATCAAGTAACTAGATGCTATACTTTCCTAAGTGATGCACTTAATCTGGAAAACTTTAAATATGCAAAATGTGCTTTATTGTGTACCACTTTTTAGGGACCAGGCAAGGACCTTGCACTACTTTGCTTCCTCTTCCTCATATATTTAGTTAACTGATAATAACTATGCATCCCCTGTACAGCAGACATTAGTCCTTGAGAGCAGTTTGTAGTTCAGGAAAGCAATTAATCAGTCAGCCACATTAATGAAATCCAGCCTCAAATAACAGCAGTTCCCTCCTCTCTGTCTCCCAGGGATAGTTATGTTTTCTATAATTCTTGCCGAGAAAGCTATTTCATAATGCAAATGCATGACTGGTCTGTCTTTAGAGAGGGCATGAGGATTTGAGTTCCTGGCCATTCACAGGAGTGAGAAATGAAGGGATCTTGGCTGCCTGCAACTTTAGAAAAGAGGTTTTCTATAATCACACTCTGTTGTAAAAGCAGGATTATTTGTATTTTTTTCATTTGGAAATGGGCCTTTTTCACTCTGAACAAAATACTGTTGAGCACCTTCCTACCATCCATTTACTTTCCCCCCACAATGGCTCAGAGGAGAAACTAAGCTGTCTGAGGAATGGGAGCTTTTTAAAGGAACATTTATGGCCCAAGGAAAGATGAACAGATGGGCTGTCACCCAAGAAAATACAAATCAAGCCCCAGATCACACCCCAGGACTCTGCCACTGAGATTCCATAATGGCTGTTCAGGATTTCTGTTTATTTTTCAAAGAGGGGTATCATATATAGCTTGGCTTAAGTATTTCAATTTATGTTTCTGGCTGTTGGGGGCTGCTGGCAAAAGATAAAACATCATCAGCTCATTTTCCATCAGTAGCGCTCTGTCATTCCATTAGGGCAGGAAATAGCTTGCTCTGTTACTGAGTGAATTTGACTTTAGTGTGGATCAGAGAGAGGACCCCTAGAGTTAAACACATCTCTATATGCCAGCTGTTCAGCATAAGACAGCAATGGCATGTAGCCAAATGACCACCCTCAGGATCTGACATGTGTTGGCACCACATGGTTTGCAAAAGGAAGCAACATGGGAGTACTTCCAAGGGAAGTGAGGTGTTGGGCTGGTGGTGGTAGGGAGGGTTAAAGGAAGTTCCAGTAAGAGGAAGGTTTTCTTTGGTGCTTGCTAAACAGTAAAATAAAGACTTAAATATTATGGGCCATAATTGTAACTACTCAGATTCCACCACAGAGAGGTATAATATCAGGGATCTTATAGATGATGCTAGTTTAATCAGGTTATTCATTTGAGAAGAGGTTCAGACCTGCTTTCCAGATACCACTGAATGATATCCCCAAGAAGTCTTGCCAACAAGAGAGTAATTTATCCTCTCTGTTTTACAATTAAAGTGACTAAGACATAGCTATGGGCTAAGACTTTCCAGCACTAAGTCTTGAGTTTGTAAAAAAAACACACACTGAATCTGTGAGCATGAATGGTGTATGCAATGGGCATTGAAGAGCCTTGCTTGACATCACAAACTTGCAGTGATGCCGAGTGTAGATCTGGAACTCTGATTTCCTCATATACCACTATTTTAAATGGCATTGTCTAACTTCGAGAACCTTATTTTTTGTGTGTATTCCACTCATCATCTCTCAGTGTAATTTACAGTGATCCACAGCGTTTTCAGTTCCAGTTGACTGCAATCTGTAGTTATCTCAAGCTGCACACTGGGAGAAAATCTAGTCTCCATGTGCATTAGTTTACTTGTTAAAAAACAGGAACAAGGATTTTATGATGACCAAGCTTTTTTTCAGTTAATGTTCCTAATTAGCAAGGGCAAAGTGCGTAGGGAAAATCAATATCTTAAAACAGGTGATACACTTGGTGTGGGGAAAAAAAATCAAACTTGTATGTACACAAAATGTAATTCAGGGTACTTATAGGCTGGTTAGTCACTTGAAGAAAAAGCTTTTATTCTTTGAAACCTGACACACAAATCTGGGTTTTTTTTTCTCCCCCCTCCCCTCCCAAATTCCTCCAGCCATGTCAGTCTAATAAAAGATATCACCTACTACCAACTTTGCCTCACATATCCATAGATCACCACAGCAAATGGCTGTTCCAAATTAGGTACAGTTTTCTGAGGGCATACTGGTGAGTATGATTTTGGGGGGTAATCTGAGAATCCTAGTTTAGCTAGTGTGGCAAAGCGGTATGCTGCTGACAGTCCACATGAGCAGCCTCATCTGGATTCCGTTTTGTAGCTCAGACGCTGCTTTCCTGGTGAGAGGTCGGCAGGCACCTCTGCATGGGTTGATGAGACAGTTGTTTTTCATAATTTCTGGCCTGTCTTTTAGCTTCCAGGCAGCCTGAGCTGAGCTTCCCTGATTGTCATCTTCTTTTCTGAACAGATGCAGACTCTATATGCTTTCGATGAAGAAGAAACAGAAATGAAAAATAAAATAGTTGAAGACTTGAAGACAGCTCTGCGGACTCAGCCCATGAGGTAATGTTGTTTGTCTTTCATCACAACTCACTGCCTCCCTGTGGTCAAATGCGACACAGGAAAGAATGGCAAGGACAGAAACCTCATTGTCTCACCTCACACAAGCCTCTGATTTTTTAGACAATCCACAGAAAGCCTTACAGTCTGTGATCTAAACCTGTCTAGTTGGAAGGGCACACTAATGCTGAAGCATGTAGCTTCAGGAAAATGAAAGACATAGTCTGCTGTGAAAAACCTATGGCATATATGTACAAACACAGGTAATAACTATGAAGATCAGATTGTAGACTTCATAGCCCCCTGAACATCCCACATAATTTGATTCATGCTGGGTAAAATCTAAGCATCTACTCTGAACTTTGAATTCAAGCTTCCCCTTATCTTTAGTAATGTGAACTGTTAGGTACCAAGCAGCTAATCCATCTGACATCACCTGGTTTGGCATTCTTCCTGTTCTATGTGTAACTGGTGTAGAGAAATGTTAAGAGACTTTACTGTGTACTGTGTCTTTGAAGGTAAGGTCATCTTTGTTTTTCTGGGAACAAAGCTCTGAACAATAGCAAACTGTCTAGCATAGAAACCTTTTCCATTTAACACTTAGAAGACCATTATGCAGAAGTAATCACTACGATTGATAACGATTGCATGAAAAACTTGGTCAAAAAGTTTCTGGATATCTTTGTATTGGGCCCAAAGTAGGCCAGATGTGTTTGCATCCACACCACGCTGAAGTCATAGTTTCAGAGAGTTTCAGTACTGCCTAAGGAAATAGTGGGTTTTTTTCCCAAACCAATCAGTTAATTAATTAAAATCAGCCCAGAAAATTATCTCAAAGAATTATCATTGCAGCTATGCTGACTTGAAGTGAAGATATTTCTGGGACTTCTTGTAGAGCTTAGTGCTGACTGTGCTTCTCCCCTTCATGATTTTTAAAAAGTGGATTGCATGCAGCTTCTCACCTCTCAGCAAATTTGAGGTAGAACGCATCACTTTAAACCTCACCTTTTTACCTCCTGTAAGAGACCACGAAGATGGATTCACATGCTCCTCTGAGGCATTAGGATTCATCAGGCTTTGGTAACTTTATGATGTGGGTAGGGTAAGTGCTTTTAACATGAAGTGAAGAAACAGTGGCCTATATTGAGACCTAGCTCAAGGTGATAAGTGACTGTTTGATCCTGTCTATCGCTGTCCTAAGGCAGATAAGCACGGTAGAATGCATCTGGACTTTATGCTAAAATGGAAGCTAAAAAACCAGCCAAATTCCCAAATCTCACAACAATTTTAAACAAAAGTCCTGTACTGTTGAGATTTGATGTAGCAGCTCTATTACTTTAGTGTGGAGCTGGTTTGATGCTTACCCTGTGAAAAATGATAGCTTTCATTGAGCGTAAGCACAGCAGCAAAGCCGAAACACCTTTTTGGACACCATGGGTTGTTCTTATCTGTCTTTTTGAATAGGACAGCCTGGCCTCCTTTTTGAGAGCAAGGCAATAGAGAAGAATAAAGAGAAATGCCTATTGCTCAAAGACTTGCAAGGTTTTCCTTCTCAGACCTATATTGCTTTTGCTGGATCCCCTTGACAACAGCCTATTGCTTCATCTGTTTATAATAAGCCTAACAAGCTTCAGTACAAGTATCTATGAGCTGCCCTATAAAGTGTTCTCTTCTAAATTGCTGGCGTTGTTTTTGGGGTTTTTTTTTTTTTTTTTCAATAGTTAAGCCAAGCCAAATTTTGAGTTAAGTCCTATGTCTCAACTAATTTCCAGCAACTCAATTCATTAGCTGCCAAATGGGCTGCATGCCAATGCCTGATCAACAAGCCAATTTCTTCTTGATGGAAAGGTTGCAGTAGAGAGGCCCTTGGCTCCATCAAATCCCTCTTATAAGCAGTATGATACCTAAGCCTTCAAAATACTAGTCTTTCTAGTTGAATTTGGACATCAAATCCTATTTTCCTTGCCACTTCTGTTCATCAGGCCTCTGAAGAAAATAGAGACCTAAATTCACACAGGATCAACTGTCTGGAATCCATTTGTGATGGTAGAGCACACAGGGGCTCTGACAGGTTACCAAGAGGTTCCTCAGCTTGAATTCTCCAATCTAGATGAATCAAAAGAAGAAAAATGCACATGTTTGGCTCTGTGTTTTATTTTACTGTAGAACTCTGTTGCTTCTAGAAGAAAATGTAGAGTAATGTGACTAATCTGTGACTTTATTCCAACCCACTGGTTCTAACATCAACAAAAACTGAAGCAGACCTACTCAAACTCAAGTTCTTCTCCAAGTTTGGAGAAAAAGTGACAGAAGCATCCCTGAGCAGCTAGTTGACTCCATTTTGAGCAAATGCATTTTGTTCTGGTATTTAAAAGCTATCCTGAAATAATAAAGCCAGGTTATGTCCCAGCACACAGGAAGAACACCAGCCTTAGAGAAAAAAAACCCACATCTGCATCTTGTAAGGAAACACATTGTCTTTTAGATTTGTAAGAACTTATGACTATAAACAAGTGTGATGACAAATTGTTGGACAGAAGCAGTGAGAGAAGGAAGAGCTTTTCTTTTGGTTTTTTAGTGCCCAAAAATGGAGAGACTCAGAAATGCAGCAAAAGTAAAAACTGACAAGGGACTGGAAAAGATCACTTTTTGGAACCCCAGAAAAATGCCTTCCTGTTCTCTGAATCATCACTAACTCCCTTTGCTATCTGTCTTTCTCCTTTTGTTTAATGCAAATTTACCTCCTATTATTTTTGTTTGATTTAGCCATGTTGCATTCAAGTGTATACTGAAGATGATCATATATGCATCCAGCAAGCAAATCCATTTTGCTGAACTTCTCAGCAGTTCAGTAGTTGTCAGGAATATGTGTACTGCCTGATTCAAAAACTGATGCTGCAGGGAGTTGTAGCATTGGCTGTTAACAGGGTGGGAACATCCTGCTCTCTGCATACCCACAGCAAGTGATCTTTCTGTCTTCCTGAGGTGGATCAAATCTCACAGGGAGGCTGTCCCCCCTGCACTTGGAATCCATAGGTAGGTCATTAACTTTTAGGCCACTGCATCTGTATTCATATGAAAAGGTTTATTATTAGAGCTAGCTAACTCATTCTGATGAGTTAACTTGAAAGTCTAAGAGGTGCCCTGCCTTTTAAAGTGTGCCAAACTGGTCAAGTGAGAGTCTGAGGTGAGGTTAGGCTTTAACTTGCTTGTTTAGCACCTATTAAAACACACCCTGCTTTATTTACACTTGAGTTTTTCAATGTGTTAGCCAGAATGCATTGGCAAATATGCTTAACTTTCCACCTTCCAGTCTAGAACAAGATATTACTTTACAGCATACAGGATGTATAGGATGACAGATAGTTACATCTGTGTACATTGTGAGGAAGAAGGTACTTTATTTGTAACATTTGTGTTTGTTTTTGCACACACACATATCCCTGTTTACAGACATATAGGTGCACAAGCAATAGTGTGAGGATTATGGCTCGCAGGCTGCCAGGAGAACTCCCATTTCTTTTTCTCTCCTGTACAGACATTTACACACATACCTCCCCACACTGAGCAACTCCTCATACTGTGAGTATCTGTTGGCTCAGAAACTGCTGTTGCCATTCCTTCATCTCCCTCTTGTGTGATTTCTGGCTTCTCTGAAGAATAAGGAACTAAGTGTTTTGGAAAAGGAAGGTGAAAATCATAATTTGATTCCTGCTTCTGATGTCAACTGAAATGGGAGGGTACTTGGTTTTGCTTCCTATTGAGTAATGTAGCTTGTTTGCTCTCTGGACTAGGAAGAGCACAGGAAACTCCCGACATTGTTTTAAGTCATGTCATTAATCAAGGTTTGTGACACACACTGCTTTCCTGCACATGCCTCCTTTTTGAAATGACCTCACCAAACAGTCCTAGAAGAATTGCTCTGCCAGTGACTTTAGTGAGGGATTGTACTTAACTGGGGCAATGTGACTTTGTTGCATTTACAGTTTTTGTTCATATGGTCATCAAGGCAGGCTAAAATACATGAAGGTTGTAGTGCCTTGTATGTCTTGTAATAAAACAAGGTGTTCCACCCAGAAGTATGTTTAAACGACCCTTTGATCAGCTGTTTCTTCTGGATGTTTTCTTTTGTGAGTAGAGCTCTGCATCTTCAGAAAGGTATCCAATTTATGTCTTCCCTCAGCCCTGGAACTGAAAAGAACATCAAAACATCTGGGCTTTTTTTCCTCCCCTCCCCCCCCATAATGATGAGGGAATAGCTAAGGTGTAGGATGAATTCACAGAACTGAACTTTGGAGGTGAGGAGCAGAAGGAAAATTTAAACTAGTACCGCCATAATAGAGGCAAAGAGCAGCTCTGCTCTTTATGTCCAGGGTTAGTGAAATGCTCAAAAGTCATTGACATCACATTGTTTGATAACATGTTGGGTTTGCCCTTACTTTGGTTCTAAATGCCTCCTTAGCAGCAACTAAACCATGAATGCATTTATTCAGTCTTCTTTGGCATGCTGGCAGCTATATGCATTACAGAAACTGAACTAAGTTTTAATCTTTCTATAATCATATTAAATAACAAACTGCTCTGAGTGACTTAGCAAATTCCTAGTGCATGATGTTGATCCCACTCTCTGGCCTGGAGGCAAAGGGGCTTTTGCTCCTGTGATTTCTTAGGGTAGACAAGAGGATGCATCCAAAGAATGTGTAATCAGACCTGTGTAACACTTGGCAGATTGCCTTATCAGGGTTCAACTAAACCTTGTTTTCATTTTTATTGCAAACATATTCCCGTGTGTGCTTGCCTTTACTCTGATATTCACATTGAAATTCAATTCTGAACAAAACCCAAATCTCAGGCCGAAATCTTGTTGAAAGCACCAGACTTTGCCATGTTTCTGGTCAAACTGCTGGCCCAAATAAGTTGAAAGCTGGCAAATCTGTCACCATAGTGTCCATAACTTCCAGGTAGGCCCTGAAAATTTCTGTGTGGTGTGAGATGTAACGATCAGAAGATTGTACATATGTCAAGTCCATATTATCCAGGAGAAATAAATGTTTGGCACAGATTTGTCCTGCTGATACAGAGACCAGTGAAATTCAGTCTTTCCATATGGTCCTTCCCTTAGTGATGCATATGAGGAATAGCATCACTCTTAAGGAAGAAAAGAGAAAGATGGAACATTAGGAAGTATCCAATAGGGAGGAAGAAGGTCTGGGTAAAAGCATAATGACACAGATTTTTGGTATTTTTGTTACACGGGTGGCAGTTCTTTGTCGCTGTTTGAACCAGGAGTGGAGAGATGAAGCAACACACAAATTCAGCAAGAGAGAGCCAATTTATCAATTTATAACCCCATTTTATATACCCTAGCCCCATAAAGCAATTGGTCAGTGATCACCCATCTCCTAGGGTGATTGGCTAAAGTCCTACAACAGCCATTTCAAAATATTTTTCCAATGTACCATAAACAGAACTTAGCAAAACACCAGGTGTTGGTCCAGCTTACAAAAACCATCCTACTGTTTCTCATAACATGTGTGAGAAAGGCAGGGTTCTCACCGAATATTGTGGGAAGTGGAGAAAATCCCTCTGCTAGCAGCTTTTCAGCATCCATAGTTCTTAACAACATTTTCATTTGTTTGAGGTGTCTTTCTACATTATGCGGTTTAGAGTGTGAGCTTGGATGTGTTATCTTTGGTGTACATTTTGATGGACTGAAAATTCAAATGTAATTCACATGGTTTTGCATTCAGACATTCTAAAAAAGTACACCTACATGAATGACCTGTTAGAGGAGGCAGGACATAAACAAAGCAATCTAGTGAAATTATTTGTAGCCCTTTTCATACCTTTGAATCCACATTTTTAAGCCTGGGAACTCTAAGTGAAACACTGTTAGAATGATTGAACTAACATAGAATGATATCCTTCTCTCTTGATTTGTCGAGGAGGTTGTCTGCATGGTCTAATTTGACCCATGTGGATTTTTTTTTTTTTAACCCTGGATTTCAACAAAATCGAAAACTTTTACATGGAATTTCCCTTATATTGTTTTCAACCTTAGTTTCTGTAATCCTAAACTAAAGAAAGGCAAACTTTACGGTAGGATACAGTAGAAGCAGAACTCTATTAATGTCAGTGTTCAAAATAAACCTGTCCTACTATGGTTTCAGTCTTTGATGTGTCATTTGGTAACTGTTTAATTCTATTTTTCCTGTATCTATAAAAGTTTTACTATTAATTTTGCTATTGCAGTTTGACAATTAACTTGTTCCATCCTTAATATACCTCCTCAAAATAAAAACAATCAACCCCAAAAAAATGCAGTCAAGGCCATTATAGGAGCTTTGCCTTTCACTGAAGAACATGTCCCTTCTATATATAAAATATTCCTATATATATATCACGGGATCAGACTAAGTCAATAGAGCTGACAGACACATTGGTAATGGGTTTGCCTCTGTCCAGTGTACCCAGCTGCTGGAGGTGGAAGCTTATAAATAGTATTGGCTAAAAGTTTGACCTACGTCTAGAAATGATTTTCAAGATAATCTGCACTCATAATTAAAAGTGTGGTGATGAGTCTGTATGAAACTGTATCTTGTTTATATTACCACATATATGAGATGTAGCAATTTGAAAGAATCTGTTCAGCCTTCAAAAAGCCACAGCTATTGGAGTGAACCACAGCAGGTGTTTGGTGGTAACTGCAACAAAGAACACAGTGATGAAACAGTAGGATGATAAGGTGATAGAATATAATTACCCTGAAACTATGTGACACACCATTATTAGCTAGTCTGTTTTCTCTCTTTTTTTTTTCTTTTTTTTTTTTTTTTTTTATTATTATGTTTTGATTTGGTTTGTCTTGTCTTGTTTTTTCTTAAATATGTATGAATTATTCTGTGAACTTTAGTCTAAAAAAGTAGACATTTTTTACAGATGCAAGACTGAATACTACATCTTTTAAATAAACTGTCTTTGGTCTGCTTTCCTTACTTTTCCTACCTGTTTTATTTGGGTTTTTTTTCAGGTTTGTGACCAGGTTTATTGAGCTGGATGGCCTGAGCTGTTTGCTGAACTTCCTGAAGAGCATGGACTATGAGACCTCAGAGAGCCGTATACACACATCCGTTATAGGGTGTATCAAGGCACTGATGAACAACTCCCAAGGACGGGCTCATGTCCTGGCTCATCCAGAAAGTATCAACATCATCTCCCAGAGCTTACGGACTGAGAACATTAAAACCAAGATTGCTGTGCTGGAGATACTTGGGGCTGTCTGCTTGGTACCAGATGGTCACAAGAAAGTCTTGCAAGCCATGCTTCACTACCAAGTCTATGCTGCAGAAAGGACAAGATTCCAGGTACAAGGATGATGCTTTGTTGGAAATACCCAGTAGGATGAAACTGCAGGGAGTGATTTTTACAGTACATACATTGCAAACTTTCTAGGGAGTAAAAAATGAGTATTTCTCATTTTGTTTTAGGAAGAGCACTTCCTCAAATAGATTATCAGCATTTATATTTTTTCAAGACCTGATTGCTTGCCATTAATGCTAACTTAAAATCCCCTATATTTTACCTGAAAATAGGTGTTTGCTTTGTTAAATGAAAGCTGCTAATCTGTTCGTACTCTAACCTAGTGGCATTTCTGGGGTGGTAATGATTTTTTTTGCCCTAGAAGCTGAAGCCTCAGAATTCCAAGAGCCTCTGTCCTGATTTCAAAGCCCTTAATTTAGTAATAAAAGAATTGTGGATTAAATAATGTACAATGGAGGCACTTCAATTGCCACTTAGCAGTCAACTTAAGAATCATCACCATTTAGCAATTGTTGGCTCAGATAACTCCCATTCAGAATGCAGAAGGGAAACTCAATCTCAGAGACTTTGAGGTAGGTCAGTAGATCATTGTCATCTTTCTATTGTGGATACTGCTAGCTGTTATTATAACATTCCTCTTTCCAGTGAATTGAGCACCTTTTCAAAAAAATATAACAGAATCTGTTGCTGTGTATGAAAATGTAACTCCTAAACTCAGAGTAACCACACTTCCTTTCTTAGCTGAAATGTTAAGGGTTGTATTGGGCCAACAGGGCCTGGGTCTTGGTTTCTGTCAGCTGTTCTCTCTTGCCTCTTCCTCAGTTAATGCCTCGGTGAGTTTTGGGGTACAGTGAATTTAGGACCATAAAAGTAAATGGAGAAACAGCCTGTGCTCATCAATAATAGCTGCCAATGTTTGTTATTAGACCTGAATGCACTATGGGATTCACCGACTGTGACTCAGACCTGAGACTGTGATGCAGGAGATCATGGCTTGGTATTAACCTATATGTAGCATAGGCAGGTCCAGCCTTCCATGTGCACTGCCTCATTTGCATTGCTTGTCTATTCAAACTTGGTGCCTATCTTCAATACACAGGTATGATACGTATGATGTATGACTCCAGAATGGGGTGTAGAGGGCTTTTAATCTCAGTTGAAAGCCCTTTAGTCTATTTGAATAGAGAAAAATAGTAATTACAGTAAAAGCTGGAAGGTGAAGAGATTAAAACTGCCATCATGAGAATATGTCACCATTCTTTAGTACAGGAGTAGGGTAGGAATGGCTGACAGAGAAGCAGAAGCGCAAGCCACATTCAGAGTTATGATGTGCAGGTTAGTGTGGACTGCCTGTGGAAGAGGGAAGGAAAAACTTTTAAACCAGATTGTTCTCTAGTAATTAGCTGAAATAAAGAACCCTTCCTGAATTAATTTTACATTTTTTTGTACCTGAGGGAGAGGTAGGGATAACCTTAGATGCTCAGCAAAAAGCAGTGATAACCCATGGTCCCAATAACACTCATGGTCCTGTGTTAATATACCCTTACTTGTGACTGCTTAATAAGCTCACATGGGAGATAGATGCAGAGTTCACTCAATGTCTCCTATTTGTGTCTTTTCTCTTTTTATATTGTTTTTAAATTTACTGAATAACTGAGATAAGTCATTGCTCAGCTCTCACATTCATGAAAGAGTACTTTGCATAAATGCTTGCTTTGGTCAAAATGATTTTCCAATGGGGAAAAAATGAAAGATAAATGGATATTCCCTTGTTTGTCTTTCTTAAACAAAACAGAAAAAAAATCCTCACAACTCCCAAAATGATTTAGCATAAGGGATGCCCTCTTGTTTTCAGTTTCTAACACTTGTGTCAAAATGCTGGGACTTTCTACTACACTCAGAAATAGCTTGAGTTTAATTTTGAGAAGGCAAGGGCTTTTCCAAATACATTCCTCATCTGTCTTCAGTCATTTTCTTCTAACAAAAAGACTGGAGATTTTTTAAAATGCTGATGAAACAAATGTGGTCATGGTCCTCCTTACATTTTCATGGAAGATTCTCTGATATCCTAGGACCTGCCAGGTCAGACAGTGTTATATGTCTTTGCCTTTTGCCCTCCCACACCTATGTCTCAGAATGGCCTTGCAACTCATTATCAAGAGAAGCATCCACTGTAACTTGAATATGGGAGACCATATGAAGAGAAGGATGAGCTGACAATGCTTATACTATACCCTTACTGTAAATTTCAAAGATGTGGTTCACTATGAAAACCAGTGAAAGCCTTTTCTTCTTTATCCTAGTCCTGAGTGTAATCTTTGTAACTCAGACTTTGCAAGTATTTGAATAGATCCTTTAGGTTTCAAACTGAACTCTTTCAGGCATGTGTTTCTTGTACCTTGAGCAACCAGCAGCATCACTCAGTATATTGAAGTGGTTGAACATTTTAGAGCTTGCAGCTTTAGGCTGAGTTTGGCCACACCTAATCACTGTTACATTGAACATGATACCCTACAACTTGGGATCTGGCAGAACCAAGAAATGAGAATTCTTTTTGTGAAAAGCAATAAAAATTGAACTAAACTGTAGGAACAGGAGAAACATACTTTGAATGTGCAGAATAGGAATTTATTCCTTTGGCTCTACAGTTAATTATTGCAGACTGATTCTAATGGGGGAAAAAAAAAAGGAAAGCTGGGAACTATAAAGTCACTTCTCAGTCTTTCTCTAGATCTAGCTTCATAAGACAATGGCCAAATTAGAGACACAATACCTAAGAGGAGAATAATTTCAGACTGTCAGTTTTGGAAATCAAACTCAGTTCTTGTGAAGTAAAAACTGTAGGGTTTTCTGGAAACTGTACGGAGCTCACTTTTATTGGAATGTCCAATAAATAACTTACAGGTAAGTGACCTCTGACAACATCAGAGCAATTGTTGCTTTTCCTTAAGTTGCCTTCCTGACAACAGTGGTTGATAATATTCTTTATCCCTTTCATCCACATCACTTTCAATTTATTCCTCCTCAAAGCTGTCACTTTGTACACTACATGCTTGGATTTATATTCCGCTCTTGCAGACTGCAGTAAATCTAAGTGTCCCACTCTCCCTGTATCATCTGTGGTAACCAACACTACGTACTTTGAGGAATCAGGTGGTCCAGACCTACTTTTCCCCACCACAAAAAATTTTTTTTTTTTTTTTTTTTACCTTCTTTTAGAGGAATATCATGTTGATGAATAAAAATTTGAGGTACATGGTTCTGCTTCCACTCCTCTTTGTAAGAAAGAAGAGAGGTTCAGAATTATTTACTGGCAACCATCTAAAACATTTTGGAAAGGATGTCTTTGTTTTTTTGATGTGTTTTGCTCTTTTTTGGTTTTGTTTTGTTTAGTTGTTTTTTAATTGAATTAAGTTAATGGAAAATTTAGATAGAATTTTTATGATTATGAAGGACTGTGTCCTTAATAAAATTTCATATTTTGCTCTGAGTGGAAACCCTCATGTAAAATATTGTGTCTTTCTAAGCTGTCAGCATTTAGTCTACTGACTGCGATTAGCAATCTAATCCTTAACTTCAGAGTGGAGTTGCTTTAAAGCTACAGAAGATTCTTCAGAACTTACTCTCTCTTTGCTGAGACTTCAGTCTTCACTCAAATACCCTTTAGTACTACAACTACAGCTATATCTCCACCAGCGTGTTCACAGGTCTATCAGGATCATCTTTGTCTTGGCACTTGCAACAAGATTCTATACTTATGTTGTGGCTATTCCTATTTTCTCACATTTGCTGCAACTTCTTGCCTGAGCTGATCCCTTTACCTGCTTTAGTCTTTGATTCTTCTTTCATTCTGCCCTTCTATCTGGAATAAATCTTCATTAACATCCAATATGAAGTCTGCAGTTCCTTCTCTAAGATATTGCTTAAAAACTGTCCTCTTCAAAGTAGTATTCTGTCTTTATTCAAATACCACAATAATATAAAGATATGCCTTCAATCTCCTTCCTGAGGCAATCTGGAAAAACTCTGTCTTTTCTTCATCCAATTTTTTATTGTAAATATGCTTCTTTGCCTACAAATTCTACTCTGCCTCTTGAAGAGAGATGAAAGAAAACATTGTAAAGCTGGACAGTAAACCCTTAAAACAGAAATGTGGAATTAGGAAGATGAGACCTTGATGTCCTTGCTGTGATTCTTTTCCATCTGATGTATTCACAATTGTTACTAGCATAGTTCTGTCACTGGCTCACTGCATGACCATGGAAACATTGCTTAATCTTGAATTTCTTAGGTGCTTTTCTTGTGAAGATGGAGGTTTCTAGAATGCTATGAAAACCGAGGAAGTTCAGTGTTGTTCATGTCTGCATTATCCTTTTTACAACTGGTTTCCTCCCTATGATGTTACATTTCTGATTGTGCTTATGCTTGCTGCTTCCCCTTGTTTTTTCCCAAGGACTGAATTCATTATGTTATGACATTGTAATACATTGTAGTTTTTAACATGCCCTACGAGTAGTAGTTTGAGTCAAACTAATGTTGCAAGGTCATAATGCTGTACTGGCCTAGAAAAATGTACCAGGATGTTCCAGTGACCTTCCAGCCTAGTTTGCCGTCTGAAACACCCACCCAGCTGGGGATCCCTGTGAGGGTGAAAGAATTTTCGTCTAGTGTGGGAGAGAACCTAGGTGTTAGATACTGTCTCAGATGAGCTGATCTTACTTGCCGATGAAAATATTAACTGGATGGTTTCTGGCAAAACACTCTTGTTTTCCTCCCTAATGCTGCTAGAAATTTTGAAGCTTGAGGTGAAAGAGTAAAAGAAGCTTGATATTGTCTGTTTAAAGGTGATTAGGAACATGCCTTCCAGAGCCCCCTTTCCTGGGTTGCTTTAGACACTGTCAGTACAGACCATAATCTGTAGGGAGAAATCTGATCAATTTGGAAATGTAGTAGAGGAGCTAACAAGGAAGGAATTAAAATCCTGTATTCCCACATGATTGGCTTTTTCACCTCAGGGCTCATCCAAAGCCTCTTGAGGTTTGCTGCAGATTAAATGAAACCCTACTGGATGTCATTGATGAGGAATAATGGGATTAAGTGAGGAAAGTTTTTCTAAAATAGTACAAAAAACCTTTACAACCATAAGATCAATTGGGTCACAGAGCTGGTTGCCAAGAGGTGTGGTGAAATCTTTTTCACAGGAAATGTTCAAGTGAAGACTTGAACCTCAGCCATTTGCAAAGGGTTGGAGATATTGGAGTTCAGCCACAGTGTGTGGGTGTAGACTCTGATCTTTAGGAATTACATGAATTTAGAATGTTTCTAGAGCTGAGCAATCATGTGAAGGTGTGCTGCTCTTCAATTAGCTTAGTGCGACCCAGAGTTTTTTTTTTTTTTCTTGCCCTGAATTTGGCTTGGTTCCTACAGCATTCTGCTCCTAGTCCAGCCTTCTTAAACAGGGGATAGAAAACCTTTGTTAACATCCTTCAGCCTCTCTGGATGCTTTATCTGATATGTTGTTGCATAGATTCTAGCTTGTTGCTAGAAGTCTGTGGGAATATATGGTAGCAATGAGGCCTTTGAAGAAAATGAGCATGGTTTTGATTGCCCCTGTAATAACGGCTACCTAAATTATTTAAAGAAGATATGTGTAGTTTGGATTTCAGCATGAAATCTGACAATAACAGAACTAAAATCTCATTTATTTCACTTCTGCTTATTTGTGAAGTTGAAAAGTTGGTTTTGTTGGTGAATTTAAAGACTTCTTAAATGGTCTGCTATTGTCATTGTTAGAGATAGGATGATGGACTGAACTGACCATCAGTCTGGCTCAGTAGGGCATTTCATGCATTTTTATGTAAGACTCATTCCCATTTCTAACTGAATGGGAAATGGGTTGGTATTTGATCATAATAAAGCTACTGGGAAATCATGAATGTCATGGAAGTTCAAATGCCAGGAGTGGAAACATTTACAAATGCCAGCTGGACAATTTAGAAGATGTGAGAAAAAGGAGTTTGTGAAATCACGCCTACTTGACAGTGAACATACTGTGCTCAGATGTAAGAACAGTTGTCAGTAGCAGTGTATGATACATCAAGATTTTTACACGAAAAAAAGCAAAGGAATTGCATGAAACCAGGAGGGGTATTCTTTGCCCTGGGAAATTCACAGGAATATATTCCCCCTGTTTCTTGAAACATGTCCATGGTGATGTACATTTTCTACAGGAAATAAGATGGACCTATGAAACTGATGACTAGCACAGGAAGGATTTTTCTATGAATGAACACTTTCAGTAGCCAGGGACAGAAGACTGACTACAGGAAAATGAACTTCCTTACTCAGCATCGTAGCTTCAAAATAATATTTACATGATATGCTGAGCTGAACACTAAAGAGTTATTTTTGTCTTCATTCTCCTTTTATGGACAAAACTTCTTGAGAAGAGTAAAGAGAATTCTGTCTTTTCTAGTGCATCAGCAGAACAAATATATGAGTGTAGGGGGTTTATTCTATCTTTTCTAGTGCATCAGCAGAACAAATATATGAGTGTAGGGGGTTTATTATTAATGCTGGAGTGAGATGTATAGAATTGAGCTGGCAGATCTCAAGTGTAGTTTTTTACTCTTCCAGTAACAAAAAAAACATTCTTGGAATTATGAACTGATCAGAGAAGATCCTGAAGAGAAAAATTCATGGTCATAACCACAAAACTAAAAGTAGAGTTGCTTACATAGCTAATCAGTTTCTGCACCTAACCTTTTAGGTAAATATTGAAGTAGAATTAATCCTAAAGTGGCTTTATGAGGTACAAGCTACCAATGTTATTTGTGTAGTCTTTTTTAATCCTTTGTCTCCTCATGTTCACGTGATTATGGTGAAATATCTATATGTATGTAAAGATTAGACCAAAAGCATTTCTATGTTACATACCCGGTGAATGCTAAAAACCCCTGCTATTTGGTTAATAGGGAGACATACAATTTCCAGGGAGACATTATAGCAGCCTTTCAGTATCTAAAGGGAGCTTATAAGAAAGACAGAGGAAGACTTTTTACCAGGGCCTGTAGTGATTGGACAAGGGCTAATTGGTTTAAATTAAAAGAAAATAGATTTAGATTGGATAACAGGAAGGTTTGGTTGGTTGGTTTTTTGTTATGATTAGAGTGGTGAGACACTGGAACAGATTTTTCAGGGTAGTTGTAGATGTTCCATCATTGGATGTGTTCAAGGTCAGGTTGGATAAGGCTTTGAGCAACCTCATCTAGTTGAAAGACGTCCCTATCCATTGCAGAAGGGCTGGACCAGATGATTTTTAAAGGTTCCTTACAACCCAAATCATTCTGTGATTCTGTAACAAGGAAACTAGCTTAACTGCACTTCCAGTGGAGCTCTGTGATTCACCTTTGAGCTTTGGAGCTGTACGCACAGCAAATATTCCTGTTATTGGCAAATCCCTAAAAGGCACTTACCAAGATTTAGGTAATTCACTGCTTCATATGAGATGGGTATAAGTGAAGGAACAAGGAGACATCATCCGAGGTTCAGATATAGGTTTTATTCTTCAAAAGAAAGCTTCTCTTAAAAGTTCTCTCCCCCGTATACTCAAGTGCAATCTATCCTTCTGAGAATTAAGAAAATAATGAAAGCTACTTGAGTGATGTGAGTAGAAAGGATGTATGAATCCAATGCTCTTTTTCTGTGTGTATAAACTCCGTGTCTTACTCACCGTACAGAGTTAACTGACTAGGAAGGACATCATTCTACTGCTTTATTAGATCATGTTGGTGAGAATGATAAAAGGCATCTACTTCTTCTCAAATAATAGCTTTTTTTAAAAAAAATTTAAAAAATGTATTAAGATCAGGTGGGCATTGTAGTCTTATCCAGTTGCTATTCTTCATTTGCTTATTATGATGTGCCCAAAATTGCTAGCAACCTTGCCTGAAAAAAAAGTATTTCTTTAAGCAAATAATATAGCAAATCAAAATACAGCGAATATATATCAAAAAAACCCCAACCCCATATATAAAAAAATATATATATTAAAAAAATATATATATAGCAAATCAAAAGAAGACTGTGTGCATATTCCAGGAACAATATGCAAAATTGTGCAAGAAATTAGGTTACATCCTCTAACCCAGTCTGCTGTTCTGTTTCAGACGTTGTTGAATGAGCTAGACCGAAGCATGGGGCGATACCGAGATGAAGTAAATCTCAAAACAGCCATTATGTCCTTTATCAATGCTGTGCTGAATGCTGGTGCTGGTGAGGTGAGTCACTGCCCTGCAAATTCTTTCTAAAATGTTATCCTTGAATTAATTTACCTTGGAACTAGTTAGTAAATTAAGTCACAAGTCTTTTGTTACTGAGTGGATATAATTTGTGGAAAATAATGCTTAATTGTTACTATTAGTCTTATAATGTCTTCCATATTATTTCATTCCCAGCCTCTTCTAGTAAAACATATGCAGTGAAATGATTCCTTCAGGGAATCATTGACCTGCCCAATAAAATGTCTGAATGAAGAACTGAAACTGGCTGCATGACTAGAAACAGGGCTTGTATTTCAGTCTGAGTCTTGGAAGCAGAGCAGTGTTAGCTGTGTTACTTGGTCTGGTGTGAAAAGTCACTTTTGTTTTCACACCCAGTATTACTTGGAGCTGTTTCTTCACTACTACAAAGAAAATAAGTGGCTAGTTTTCCTCCTGGGCTTTTTGGTTGTAGTTGTCAATACTGAGCTGACACCTTTGGTGTAATGGTGAATGGGATGTTTAAGGACAGGAAGAGAGTGTGAATTACAACTATGAGATTCTTTTAAGAATTGTTCTTGATTTCTAAGTTATGTAGCTAACACAATTTAGATGATGTTAGTTATCCAGTCTGCTATATATTTCCATATGCTATCGGTTAAATGTAGGATGTATCTTTCATCAAAAGATCTACTGCAGAAAGAAAAACAGTTCAGGTTCTTCATGTGTGGCTTCAGTAGATTAGAATCATTGGAACTCAATGACATAAAACCAAGGAGAAAAACTATAGAGCAGTAGCTCAAAGTGGAGTAAGCTTTAGTTGCATAGTAAAACAGAATCCTATGCATGGAGTTACTCTTTTCACCAAACTGACAACCTCTGTATGTCTGAAGGCATCAGAATATGATAGACCTTCTGTAATACAATTTTCAGGGAATTTTGTTGTGTTGTGTTCTGTTTTGTTTTTTACTGTGAAGTGATAACCTCTTGATTTCAGGCTTTTAGAAAACATTTTGGTTTACCTTCAGAAATGTTTTGAAATGTTAGGTTTTTTTGACTCAAAGCTAAACTCAAAATGTTTAAATTAAAAAATGTCAAAGGGACACATTTCAGAAAAGACTGTTGGTTTTCTTTCATTAACAAGACTTTTTCTTTTGAGTCTAGAGAATAGTTTTAACTTATTTTTGTTTCATTAAAAGTGTTACTCTTGTTACGTTAGCCTTTCTGTTTTTTGGTTAAACCATAACAGACAACAAGCTCTTGAGAGTTCTGTCTGGCAATGATTTGTAACCACCTGCAGCAGTCCTGTAACATCCCACTGAATAGGTGCAAAGTTTGCCAGAGTATATGGTGATTTTATGACAAATAAACACAAAAATGAGGAGGAAGACTGCAGTACTGTTCATCTGTAGGCAGAAGGCCAACCTCTAATGGGCTAGCCGGACAAACAGTAATAACTTTTGCTCTTTATGGGACAACATGGAGTGTTCTGTCATTCTGACTTGTATGCAGAATGCATTGTAGGTAAATGTGCACTGTATTTTAAAGAGAAACAGAGGCAAAGGCTTTCCTTTATTTTCTTTCTTTTTTTTTCTTTTTTTAACTGTAATGGAATTAATAATCCTGTGAATTTGGTGTCAGGATAGAGGATGTTAAAAGTGAAGAATTGAAATTTAAAGTAATTTTATTTTTAAATGTGATTAAAAGCTTTTGGAACCCAGTAACTTGATTTTCCCCCACTTTTAAAGGACAATTTGGAGTTCCGATTACATCTACGATATGAGTTTTTAATGCTGGGAATTCAACCTGTCATTGACAAGCTAAGAGGACATGAGAATGCTACACTGGACAGGTAAGGCATGTTTCTGACAACAGTTATTGGTCAACAGAAAGAGTTGCTAGAAAATCTTCTCCATTTAGGTTTCAGATTTAAGCTCAAAGCTGTCTCTGTCTCCCTTTAAAGACAAGAATGACATTTGTCCTTAAAAGCAGCAGATCAAGCAGGAAACATTAAATTGGCAGTGGCTATGACAAGGAGTTCCTGAATTGCTTTTCTTCTAAGCTGGGGATGGCAAGCAGAAAAGCCTGTCCTAATAGGAAGGAGGGAAATCAGTAGTGCATTTACTTCATTGAAACTGAGTATGTGTGGTCAAAGTGCAGGTTCTGAGTTTCCAAGGTTTTTCTTTAAGCTTAGTCTTTTTTTTTTTTTTTTTGTGATCTAGTTTGTATCACAATCTCCCAAACAGTAGCACTGGCACAACTATGAAAGAAGAGACACCTGTGGTGGACAAAGAAGTAGAGTTGCCAAGTGGATAAGAGAGAAGAACAAGGAGCATCTTCAAACAGCCCTGCTACTATACAAATTATAACACTGAATGGCACCTTCAAATTACTGCATTAAAAGTTATATAGATAATAAATGTTTTCTCCACTAGCAATTCCATATTTTGCCACAGTAGTTGAAGCTGCTAATGATCTTAAATTAAACCCTTCACAAAGCTATGTGCTGAAATAAACTTGGAGTAAACAATCCAAACAATTTGACTGAGACACTTCAAGAAGCTAAAAGACTGATAACCAATGAGGAGCCTGGCAAAATCCATTTGCTTACAAAATGAAGCAGTTTAAGGTGTAAGAACACACTTTGACTTGCTGATGTGCTGCTATCCCTTATTGTCTGATAGTCCAAGCCCCTTCCTACAGAGCAGGGCTCATTTGTGGGTATCTGATATCTGTGATTTCATAGATAGAAGTGTCAAGTTTGCCAAAGCAAGTTTGCCATCAGGAGCTGCAGTAGGGTGATAGAGCTGTGCTTGGGGGCAAATGTAATGTGCCTTCAATTCTGCATAAGCACAAAGTTAGCACCAGCTGCCTGTCATAAAGACGGGCCTCACATCTTTGAGCAGGTGGAGGCATATAACTCTGTATTAATGTCACAGGGGAAGATTGTATGCAGTTGTATGTGTGTCTACAGCTTGCTGCAGAGCTGAAAGCAGTAACGTTACTATTGATCTACAACATTATAACCAAGAAGAGTATCTGTCCTATCGGCAATCAACGCTCCTTTGGTCAGTAACCAGGAGTGTCTAGGAGGGGCTTAAGGACATTTTTAGATCTTACAAGTTACATTCATGCAATTGATGACAGTTTTGAGAGGATCCCCAGTGCCTGGATTACACAGATTATATGACAGGTCTATAGAGAGGGATGTGCCACAGCCTTTCTTTACATCATCTGCTCTGCTCTGGTCTCCATGCAAGTCCAGATGCCATGGCCAAATGTGTCTCTCACCAGGTCCCCCAGATCCCAACAGCAGCATGTTGCTGGTTCATCAGTAAGCAAATGTAAAGACAGCTGTGAGCTCTGCTGTTTAACTAAACCACTGAATGCCCCTGCTCCACTGTGTAAAAGAAACAACTTGTTAATTGTCTAATATTTGGTTAACAAGTATGGCACGGACTTTTTAGAAATGTACTATCACTGCAGACATTGCAATCATCACAAATTGAATATTCCTTTCCTATTATATGTTTCCTTTTAGCAGCCTTCATTTTGGCCTGTAACTGACCCTCATGAGTTGCCTTCTATACCTATCCCAGCACTTCATGTAAGAAAGGCTTGCCAATTTCCAAGTGTTCTAGCTGGAAACTAGGGGTTGCTACTTCTGTAGTGACATGCTTAGGTTAATTCTGAATTATGCCATGAACACTGGCAGGTCTTGTTTGTTTTGTTTTTCTGTTTTCTCTTAGGCACTTAGATTTCTTTGAGATGGTGAGAAATGAAGATGACCTGGAACTTGCCAAGCAGTTTGACCTGGTAAGTTTTTCTCCAAAGTACCTGCACTTGCCAAAGCTTGGCACCCACTTGGGATGCTTGGTACAGCCTTACTTTGTGTTCTCTGAAAACAAAGATAGACTTTGGGGCTGAGATTGGCTGGTGCCCTTGTCTTTGCTGTTTCTCATTTAGCAAGTAGGGGCTCTGTGATGTATGAGCAAGGAAAACAATCACAGTCAGGGCTTCTGCCAAGTAGATTTGAGAAAGACGACTTTCTTTTGTTTGGCTGGTGGTTCAGTAGTGGAGAAGGTTCTCAACCCTGCTTTTATGCTTTCAGTCATAGAATAAATGAATTATAGAATGGTAGGGGTTGGAAGGGACCTCTGAAGATTACCAAGTCCAACCCCCCTGCCAGCACAGAAGCACCTAGGGCAGACTAACACGGGAACAGATCCAGCGGATATTGAAAGTCTCCAGAGAAGGAGACTCCACAACTTCTCTGGACAGCTTGTTCCAGTGCTATGTCACGCTCACTATGAAGACGTTTTTCCTCATGTTGAGGTGGAACTTCCTGTGTTTCACCTTGCTACCATTACCTCCCACCCTTTCACAGGGCACCACTGAAAAGAGACTGGCCCCTTCTACTTAGCACCCACCCTACAGATATTTGTAAGCATTAGTAAGATCCCCTCTCAGTCTTCGTTTTTCCAGACTGAACAGCCCCAGATCTCTCAGCCTTTCCACACAAGAGAGGTGTTCCAGCCCCTTCACCATCTTTGTAGCTCTCTGTTGGACTCTTTCTAGTATTTTCCTGTCCTTCTTGAACTGGGGGTCATGAACTGAACACAACACTCCAGATGTGGTCTCAATAGTGCAGAACAGAGAGGGAGGAGAATCTCCCTCGACCTCATGGACACACTTTTCTCTATGCAACCCAGGATGCCATTGGCCTTCTTGGACACAAGGACACATTGCTGTCCTACAAATAACTTATCGTCCACCAGCGTGCCAAGGTTCTTCTTCATGGAGCTGCTCTACGGCAAGTCTACCCTGACCTGTACTGCTGAATGTTGTTATTCCTCCCCAGATGTAGGATTCTACGCTTGCCCTTCCTTGTTGAACTTCATTAGGTTTGCCTTTGCCCAGCTCTCCAATCTGTCCAAATCTCACTGAATGGCAACACAGTCTTCCGGTGTATCAGCCACTCCTCCCGGTTGCGTATCATCAGCAATCTTGCTGAGGGTACACTCTATCCCTTCGCCCAGGTCATTGATGAAGATGTTGAATAAGACTGGACCCAGTACTGACCCCTGGGGAACACCACTAGTTATGGGTTGCCATCTGGACTCTGTGCCACTGATGACAACCCTCTGAGTTGTATTGTTTAGCCAGTTCTCAGCCCATTTCACTGTCCCCTCTTCTAACCCACACTTCCCTAGCTTACCTCCAAGGATGTGAAAAGCCTTGCTGAAGTCAAGGTAGACAACATCCACTGCTTTCCTTGCATCCTCTCATTCAGTCACACCATCATAGAAGTCTATCAGATTAATGAAATATCACTTCCCTTTGGTAAATCCATGCTGGCTACTCTTGATAACCTTCTTTTTTTTCATGTTCTTAGAGCTGATCTCTAGAATGAGCTGCTTCATTACCTTCCAGGGATGGAGTTGAGGCTGACTGGTCTGTAATTTCCAGGGTCTTCCTTCTTGCCCTTTTTGAAGACTGGAGTGACATTGGCTTTCCTCCAGTCCTCAGACACCTCACCTGTTCTCCGTGATCTTTCAAAAATGATGGAGAGTAGTAGAGCAACAACATCAGCCACCTCCCTTGTTTCTCATGGGTGCAGACCTTCAGGGCCCATGGGTTTCTGCGTGTTCAGTTTACCCAAATGATTTCTAACCCAATCCTTATCCACCATTGGCGAGACTTCCTCCTTCCGGGCTTCCACTCTTACTCTTACTTCCAGGGTCAGGGATTCCTGAGCGCTGGTCTTTGCAGTGAAGTCTGAAGCAAAGAAGGCATTCAGTAACTCTGCCTTTTCTGCATCCTCTGTCACCAGGTCTCCCACCCCATTGAGCACTTAGCCCATATTTTCCCTAGTCTTCCTTTTACCACTGACGTATTTGAAGAAGCCGTTCTTGTTCTCCTTTACTTCCTTTGCTAGAGTTAATTTCAAGAGGGCCTTGGACTTCCTTGTTGCATCCCTTTATACCCTGACAATGTCCCTATAATTCTAAGAGACCAGTCCCTTCTTCCATATGCTGTGAACTTCATTCTTCCACTTGAGTTTTTTTCAGCAGCTCCTCTCATGTATACTGGTCTCGTGGCTCCTCTACTTCATTTTTTACTCAAAGGAATGCACCTGTCTTGAGCTTGAAGGAAGTGATGTTTGAATATTAACAAGCTCACTGGGGACCCCTTACCTTGTCCTGGTGATGCAGATGTGTTCTAGTTTCAGACATCCCCTTTATGTGACTATGGGTGAAGCTTGGGCTCCTCACTGATACTTCTTCCAAGATTGAAGGAAACTCTCCTGAAGACTCAGAGCCTGTGGAGAGGATCAGTATTTTAGACTGGGTGAATTTTAAAGATGAGGATACAACAAGGACATTTTCCACAGCCTCTAGAAACCCTAAAGGTCTAGAATAGTTGTTTCCTCTTTCTTCATGACCAGATCTTGCTACACACCGATACAGAACAACTAGCTCTTTCCTGCTTAGCTTCTACTATTTGTGCTACAACTTCCTAGCACCCAAATGTTTTGCTTGCTGTGGAACAGTTTTGGTGGCTTTGCGTGCCTCTCACATTTCTAGGCTTTTATTTGGGGGATTTTTTCTATACTGGAGTGGGGATGGCCATGCTGGTCTTGAAGACCTGTGTGCCTGCTCCTCACTGGAACTTGCATCTGAACACTGCAGGGGACTGCAGAGGTCCCATTGCCAGAAATTTGCCTGTCTCTCAGTTGACCAGATCTTTCACAGTTAGGCTTTCACTGTGCGTGAGTTTTCTATTACTTATTCTTTCACTACCTTCTTTCACTTCAGATCCACATTGATACAAAAAGTGCCTCTCAGATGTTTGAACTGATCAAGAAGAGACTGAAGCACACAGATGCCTATCCCTATTTGTTATCAATCCTCCAGCACTGCTTGCAGATGCCATGTAAGTACATCACAGTTTTCCAGAGCAAGTGGTATTGAAGAACTAGGTGAAGCTTTGGTGTAGGTACAAGATCACAGATACCAGGACATACACTGCCCTTGTCATCCATTCAAAACTTGTCAGTGGCTGAGGGATTTGGTATCTTACACTGACTCCATCCACCAGATTTTTGTTGCAATACTTAAAGCAGCAGCTTGACCTGACCTATCTGTACTAGCAAATAAAATTAATTATCTGAGAAATTCCAGTTAGTCACTGACAGAGCTTTTAATGATTTTAAATTAGAAGTTTTAAAAAAGAAAGAGCTTTTGTGCTCTACATCAGGGAATTCCCAGAAATAGATACCATTTTGAATATTAACAAAATGCACTGAGGAATTTTTCTGGTGAAACAATACAGTACTGAAAGCTCTTCTGTCACTGGAAAATTCCACAGTAAGTCTTCAGGCTGCTATTCCATGGCAATGCATCAGTGGAGAGCTCCTGAGCTCAAACTGAAAAATTGTCATTTGCTTTCAAAGAAATGATACGTATCTTCTTGTTCATTGTAATAAAATAATTCAGTTATGCTTCCAATGTTGTAGCAGCTAATCAAAGGCATAGCAAGATCAATAAAGAACTACCTGCATTGATCCTGTTAGGTATCAGGTGCTGGTCTTCATTACTTTCAGCCATACTTGAGCAGTCAAAACGGAGAAAGGAACATGAGGGAGATGTGCTGTAGTGTTTTTTTTTTCAGAAATTAAGGTGGTATGTTTTCAGGAACTTAATAGATTCAAGTGCTGCCATGAGCAAATTCAAGCAGTTGTTTGTCGCAGTGGACTCCTTGGTATTACTCTTTAAGACAGTACTTGATCTTTAGGTATTGACCTGGACTTTTAGTAACAAAAGGGCTAAATCCTGCTGGGCCAGGACAGGATTGTGCTGGAGCATTTTTAAAGAATCTAAAGGTCTAGGTTATGTCACTCAGGGAGCTGAGGTGAACTTTATGTTGCTCTGGCTCTTCTGTTTGATATCCCCAGGATCAGTGTCTTTGGTTCAACTTCTGTTCTTTTTCTACATGCTTTTTGGTCATGTTTCTATTATTTTTTCATGCCAGTTTTGAGTTTCATGGATCTGCAGATAACCAAGCATCCAGATAGAAGATCTGACTGTTTATACAGTGCCTGGCCATGATGTTACCTAGGCTCAGAACCCACGAACATTAAGCCCCAGAAATACCGAGTGACAGCTATCACCTAGGAATCATTTCTGTAGATGTTTAAAGTGCAAGTTAGAGGTAATCTGTCAAAAGGACTGCCCAGCCTGAGTGTGCAAATCAGGCAGCATTGCCCATTCCTGTTATGTGCTGTTCCAATATTCCAGGTGTTCGTAAATAATCTGTTAGCAACAGTTCGGGGTTTAGGCTTTGCATTCTGTAATTTACTACATGCAAAATTGAGATGGAAGGTGGAAATGAAGAAATGCCAGTCTGTTGGCAGTTCTGTGCACTTCAGTATGGAAATGGAAGTTCTCATGGCTTGGTCTTTTTCCATACAGATAAGAGGAACGGAGGAAACTTCCAGCAGTGGCAGCTGTTGGACAGAATACTCCAACAGATTGTTCTTCAGGATGAACGAGGAGATGATCCAGATATAGCTCCATTGGAAAACTTCAATGTCAAAAATATAATTAAAATGTAAGCTGCATTATTATTATTTATTTTATGTATATATAAGTATGCAGGTGCTTAGGAAATAAAATATATCTGAGGAGTTATTTTATCTTACAGCTTCTCAATGTCTTGTTATTCTTCTAAATAGTTTCCTTCTAATGACATCTTAACTAGACAGCATTTTCTAGCAAAGTCCTTGCCTTTACCTTCTAATATCTATCAAATATTAAGCTGGCTAGAGGAGCAGAAAAAATGCCCATGGTTTTATAGCAAGTCTCCCTCATGTGCTTTTTTTTTTTTTTTTTTTTTTTTTTACTCAGAAGGTTGATAAAAGCTTTCATTGATCTTCCAAAATAAAAATAATAAAAAGTGGTAATCTCTATTTAGATCTCATTCCTCACTAATGAGCATGTAATTTAGAAGGATTTCAAATACTGGAAATCAGCCCCCACCTAGCACACCAAACTTTTTACCGCTTCATAAAATGTCTGCATGCTCTCACCCACAGACTTGGCTGAGGGCACTACCATTATTTTTTCCCATAGGATGCATCATTTGAGAAGTCTAGCTACATGAGCTGGCTCTCTTCTCAACATGCCTGTTCTCAGTCCTTTTTTTAGCCAAACTTTTGGATTCTTCATCTCATCCATCTGCCTCTGCAGGTAATTCACGGCCCATTACCCTTCTGAATTATCCACTGAAAAGAGCATTTTATAGAAAATAAGCCTCGTATGAAATCAAATTCTCCTGTACTAAAAATCTTACAGTCCCTTCTGTTACAGGCATGAGACAAAATTAAAACTAATTTCTCATAATGGAAAAATACACTGATAGTGATCTCTTTCTGTCTGTCCGGATATCAGACTTCATTGTAGACCTTGTGCCTGATTTTTGCCTTTCTACTCTCATAGATACTCCTCACTCTGCATATCTAATCAATCCCTAGCATGCCCTGCATATTTTCTGTCAGCAATAGGAAATAGCTGTGCCAGTATGAGATATGAGCATTGCCTTGTTACTAATATATTACCCACTAGATAAGAATCCTCCCTCCTTGTAAAAAATAAAACCACAGAAAGTAGAAAAAAAGATGGAAATCTGGTCTCATATTAAGAGTGGGGTAATTTGTAACCCACAGCAGCTATCATTATTTTAGTGATGACTTCTCTCTTTCAAAATAAGTAGATTTGGCACTGCAAGAACATTACCTGAAGACAGGAACATACTGGGATTTTTTTTCCCCAGGCATTTGTTTATCCCTTTTCAGGACTTTGAGTAACAAGACATCACATTTATACTAGCTGTTGGTTACAGTAAGGATCAGGATTTGGAACCAGACTGATCACTGGTATGGTCCTGTATAAACTTGTACATTCACCAGGTTGCCTTTTGCTGATCACTATACGTAATGGCCACTAGCCTTTCAGCCTGGGTAGCTCAAAACAGGTTTAAATGATCTGATTTAATCTTTCAGGCTGGTGAACGAAAATGAAGTCAAGCAGTGGAGGGACCAGGCAGAGAAGTTTCGGAAAGGTGAGTGCATCCTCTGTCTTGGGGAGGCAAAAGAGGAGACTAGGCTTATCCCGATTCAGTCACAGGGCAGTGAGCAGCAGAGCTGGGCACAACTTTTCCTTTTGTGGACAAATCCTGCTTTGCTCCCTCCAGTACATTTTGTGTCATGGTAATCAGTTCATGTATTTCATGGGATGAGGCTTCCCTCAGTCCTCACATGAAGTGATTTTACAGTCTGAGTGAAACTTAGGCATTGCTGTCTTCATTGCTGAAGATCCCTGTCAAGACAGTCAGACTCTGTTTTCTTTTTCCTACTTCCATTATGCATTCCCAGCTGAACCAACAGATTTGTCAGCTTTATTTCTTCATAACCTGCATCTCTTTGGAGATGAGCTTTATTTCATCAGCCCCATTTGCCTGTTGCCCCTAGATCATGCCGAGCTGATGAGCAGGCTAGAGAAGAAGGAGCGGGAATGTGAGACAAAGACCCAGGAGAAAGATGAAATGATGAAGACACTGAACAAAATGAAGGACAAGCTGCAGAAGGAATCCTTGGAGCTGCGCCAGACCCGGGACCAGATGAATGACCTGGTGGCTCAACTTAATGAGTTCTCGGTATGAGACTGGGACTCTTCCCATCCTTGTTTAAAGCCTGCTAACTGGTGAATGATGAACAAAAGCACATTATGAGTGGAACACTTTCTATGGTCAGTACAGAGAGAGTCTGTCTAGCCAGCTACAAAAATGAATACTTAGAAGCTGCTCAGCTGTTAGCTGAGAACAAAATCCCTGAGCTGGTAGTATAGAATGGATAATGCATGGGCTGCTCCATTCCTGATCCTCAGCCACCTTCCTTGCAGGAGCTGCTAAGGCACACATGTACTTCTCCAGCCTTAGTTTTTACTGCTGAGTGGGATGGCCCTGGTTGTTATTTCAGTGGAATAGAGACAAATCTGCCAGATATGAAAGTAAATTTAGTGAAGAAACAGGATTCTTGTCATGCTTCAAGAGTGTCTGCCCTACCTTGGAGCTCTGCAGAAGTGACATTTGCAACTGCTCCCTCTTGCTTGGTGCTCCTTCTGTCCCAGCACTGTGCCTGAGCCTCAACTCACCAGGACATAGCCCTGAGAAGTTAGATACTCCAGAAAGCAGATTTGTTCCCTCCTCCCCTCTCCTTTGGATTAGTGGGGCCTAATGACAGGTATTCAGTATTTCAAACCCAAAGGTTTAGAACCCAGGAGTTCAAAAGTTCATAAGATTGAACTTTTCTCTCTTTTCGTACATAAGGAGAAAATAATACAGTTTGGCTTCTTTTACTAGCTTTCTGTTTTTCTGAGCCATTTATGGTTCCTTTTTTCAAGCTCTTCTCCACAACTTCAAGGGCTTGAAACTTTCTCTTAAATGAAAGCCGAGATTCCTCCCTTTATTGCATGGCTTTGAGTGCAGGAGACTTTAAAGAAAATATCAAATATTTTGAGACTTGTAATAAAATCACATCAGCTGGCAACACAGAGTTATTGTGCCTTTTAAACCGATTGCTTTTTTTTTTCTCTCTCTGTGTTTTTTATTTTCCAGCAAGGGGGCAGCATTTCCTTCCCACCCCCACCACCTCCTCCTCCAGGTGGCCCGTTAGCTTTGTCCTCTTCTCACATGTCTGAGAATTTGCCACCGCTGCCACCTCCTCTGCCTTTTTCCAGCTGTCCCCCTCCTCCTGCTCCACCACCTCCTCCAGGAGGTCCTCCTCCTCCACCAGGAGCACCACCATTTTTCAGCATGGGGATGCCACCCTCTTCAACAACCACCTTCAGCAGCAGTGGCACCAGCCTGAAGAAGAAATCTATCCCACAGCCTTCACACCCACTGAAATCCTTCAACTGGGCTAAGCTGAGTGAGGTAAGACATTACAGTACTCTCAACAATTAATTTACTTTCTAAGTATAACTTGGAGTTGATTAATGCCATGAAGTGCAAGGTGACTAGAAGCTAGTGATATAGTGTCATTCTGTGGGCTGAGGACAGTAGGAATCAGTAACTAATTGTCCTGAGTCTCCCCAGTTCTCCAGCAGTGCAGCATATCTCTTGTGATGACCAAGGTGATGGGTAGAGTGAGCTGCAGTAGAACTGAGCGTGCAATCAGTTAGGCAAAGCTAGTGGAACTGAATATGCAAGCCAGAGCTGGACATCTCCAGGACTCGCATGTCAGAGCTGCCCTCAATTGTGTATTAGTGAAATGTGGGCATAACACGGTGAGAACCAGCTCCAAAAACAGCCTCCTCTACCCTGGAAGAAGCTGTCACCAAGGAGAGAAAGGTGACCTGATTCTCCTCGCTATTTGGCTATGAGGTAAGCTACCCTTCTCCTTGCATAGTTACGACTCTGTCTCTTGGCAGTAAAACTCCAAATTGGCAATAAAAACAGAGGACTTGGATTCCTCCTGTTGCACTCATTTTCTGCTACCTTGGTTGTCTCTCCTTCCTCTCCACTTCTCTCACTCTTCCTTCTCTCTCTTTCTTCCCCCTTCTCCCTCCCTTTCTCTTTAGGTCTTAATTTTTTTTTTTTACTGATTTAAAAAGAAAAAAAAAAAAAAGTGTCTGTGTTGAGTTTGGATGGCTGCCTAGAAACCCAGGTTCTCTTTTAGACTGAAACTCACCCAGGGCCCAACTCCGGCATTTGGAATGAGTGTCCAGGGACCTCTGGAATGCCACAAGAATTCTCTCTCCCCCTCTCTCCTTTTCTTTAAAATAAAGTGAAGTGAAATATTTGCTGCACCGTCTGTGCTTGTCTATCAAGGCCACGTGGGGGGTGTGGGAGAGAATGTAAGATGGGGATTTATTTTCCTTTGCAGAACATGGGACTTAGTGCTCTGAAGAAAAGAAATAATAACTAATATATGTATATATATGAATGTGTATGAAAAAGAGAGAGTCACAGGTGTTTCTGTTTAGTGTACAGTAACTGTAGGCTTATCCTGCCCTCTGGTTAGGAGTGAAGGCAGCTGTGCTAATAAAATGGAAGACCTGGGTGGTGAGGTGGGTAAAAGATGTTATTCTGAGGAAGGTAGGGTAGTTGGAAAAAGGGGCATAAGAGGGTTGGGGCTTCATTTTAGGGTGTTTGCCAGTGTTAGTGTTTTGATCTAGTAAGTTCTCTGCAAAACTGCAGAGGTTGTGGTGCAGACACGGGTGGCTTGCCTTATTATTTGGGTTGCACTTTGGTATGGAATTATTTAATTCCACTGGCTGCTGAAAGAGATGATACATTTTTGCTATCTTCATCAGTTATCTTAGATTCCCTGCTTCAGTACCAGACACTTTCTTTCTATTCACATGGACATGAATCCTCTGAATGCAAAGTCATATGTAGGCCAGATGTTTTGTTACCATTGAGACACTTCTGTGGTGTTCTCCTGAATGGTCAAAGTAGTCATACTTGAATGAATGAAGCACACTTGAATGAATGAAGCAACAAGCACACTGTCTGGGAGCAGTCTGTCTTGAGTTTTTGACCATAAGAAACTGAGGCCTGGAAGTGTGCATTGTATTATTGTGGTTCATGGTAACATTTAACTTCCAGGTCACATGAATACAATGTTTTTTAAGGAAAAATATATCTGACATCATGTATCAGCTTTTTATTTTTAAAAGACTGGTCTAATTGTCAAAGAGCACAGCCATGTATGCATCATGCGACAGAGAGATGTGAGATGACACAGCGTTGGAAACAGAGCTGTACAGGAACACAGGGCTGCAGCCAAGTCCAATATGTCATTCAGCTGTTAGGTATCTGCATACTGTTTAGACCATCCTTCCCAAAGTAATCAGTGCAGAATCTCTCTCCTTATCTTTCTTAAGGAAGTGTGAAGACGATGCCAGGACTGAGGCAGCCCGTATGAGAGCAAACCCCTTTCTGTCCATGCAGCCTGCCTCAAGGGAGTGAGGTGAAAGCCAACAGAAGCCGAGAGGAGTGTGGATGGGGCAGGCTGAGAGGGATTTGTCTGTGATATGCTTACTTAGTAGTGAAATCAAGGCTGTTCTCCAGGACAATTCATGTGACACCTTTTTTCCCCAATGTTGTATTGTCTTTAGAAGGAAAGGACTGAGCTGGTGGGTGTTAGGAGAATGATTAAATATGTTCAAACTCTTCATTAACAGATTCTCCACAGTTCCCATGGGCACCATGAAAAAAAAGTCTGACAGAACAGTATTCGTGCTTCTAACAAGGAAATTCCAACAACATCCTAATTTCCTTTGAGAATTAAAGATTTTGTACTAGTTTTGATGTGAGCTGACTATCAGTGGCAAAGCCATTTAGATGCATGGATGGGCTGAGTTCTGATGTTCTTCATCAGAGTTTCTTCATCTCACCCTCCCACACCACAGCTCCATTCATACAGTACTGTAGAATTGTCTGTGAATTCCATTCATACAGCACTACAATATTGCTGGTTGGTGCCAAGGATCTCTGTTTTTAAGAAAAAGATATTGTAATGTAACCACTGTAATATCCTGGAAAGATTCCTTTCTTTGTTTCTGGACAGAAAGTGGAGTTTGCACTCTCATTCTGAATTTTACACAACACTCAAGGTCAAACAGGGACCAGACATTTATGGTTAATCCAAATGATGGACTGGTTTCAAGCACATTGGAAGTATGGATTAATATAATTACCTCTTTAATAAACATATAGATTTGAAGTTATCGGAGTAAATCAAGTCAACCTTTAACTGTGTTGCTTGTTGGAGAAGCAGCTTCCATTAAGAGTCAGGATGGTAATGACTCTAGTCAATGACATGATAGGGGCTTTCTTTAGACAGCCTTAAATAGACCTGGGTGAAATTGTCTCAGAAGAACAGTATTTGTTCTACATACCAAATAAGATATTAAAAAAAAACCCAAAAAACCCAAACAAACAAAAAAAACCCCAAGATCAAACCAAACAAACAAAAAACCCACATAAACAGAAAATGTTAATTTTTACTCTTTTATTTTAAATGTTTCTGTAATGTTATTGATAATTATGATTTCTGGAACTTTCTTCCTAAGGCAGCCTGAGGATCATGACAAACAATGACGCAGGACTGCTGCCAGAGATTCAAAATTAATGGAAATGTGAAGCTACTTGTATCATAATAGGCCTTGGTGCTGCCTAGTCCTACAGTGAGATAAAACAGCTGTCTCAATTAACAATCATGCCAGAAATAAAATTTGTTCTCAGAGTGGACTTTTTCTTACATTGAGGAAAAGATCTGATATCAAAAGAGATATTTGAAAAATACACTATGTTCATATCCCTTTTTCAGATTCATAATGGAATTATCAATTAAAATTTTAAGTGTCATTACTTTCTGATGATTAGTATTTTACAAATATTAACCTACTAATAATCAGGATTGCTTGCTCCAGTATTCATGGTATACTCATAGATTCTATAGTTTCTCTGGACCTGCAGGAAAAACAAAAGGCTTTCGCAAAGTACTGTAAGTTTTCGTTCATGCTGTGAGGTTATTGAGCCATGGTGGACTTTGGTGGCTTGCAGAGTATCACTTTATCTTTTAGGGTAAATAAGATCATCTGTTAGATGTAGCTGAGGAAGGCTTGATATGAGTTGTAGCTCCATGAAATACAGTCATTCTCTAATCTTGGTACGTCTCTCAGCAAATTTGGCTTCATTACAAAGGTGGAATGACATAACTACAGCAGCTACAGTAAAAACTCATCTTGATGGAGCAAATACCTTATCAATACTTGTTCTGATAATAAGGTGTTTCCTTACCTTGGTTGTGCTGTCACTTTGGTAGATGACACTGGGAAACGTAGTTCATAGGATTTGCTTCTCAAAGGGGGCCAAGACTTTGCAAAGCAGAGGAACCACAGATCTTGGAAAGCTTGTAGAATGATTAAATGAATGAATGAATAAATACGGAAATATGGGGAGAAAAACATGTTACAGATGAGTTGGTGTCTCTCTTTTTCTTCTTTTTTTTTTTTTATTTTTTTTTTAAAGGACAGAGAAAAAAAGAAAGAAGAAATAAAGAATTCACTTTATTTTTAAATTGTTATTTAGGGACCATAAATATTTTTTATGGTACTGAGGGAACCATTTATCATAGGAACCACATTATGCAAGTCTGTTTCTCTTAAAGTGCTCAGTTTCTCTGTCTGATGACAAGGAACTATCAGCCAGTTAATCCATAACTGAGTAGCAAGATCTCAGCGTAGGAAATTATCTGGCAGCACCATGAAAGTTTTCAAGGGCAGAGCTTATGGTAGAAATAGAAGGGACATCCCCATTGCAAGTGCTTTGTATAACAAAGGTTGTTTATACTTCTGCCTGCCTCATTTTTTCTTTGACTGGATAGCCCATTTGGTTTTTAAACATGAAAGTTAGGTTGCTTGTGTCAAAGTTCTGTTTGTGCACAGCATTGCAATGGGTGTTGCTTTGGAATTTGTCATTCTTCTACAATTGGCATACAAAAGTCTGTACAGGAGTAGATTCAACCTGGGTCTTAAAATGAATCTGAATTGAAACAAGAATAATTTTCACTTCCTTGGGTTGTTTTTCTGTGAAAGTATGGATGAGAACTACTCTCTGCAATCCCTTTGAGCATCTCAGAACTGCTTGTTCTGGCACCTCTAATTCATTCAGACTAGCCCATTCTCTAGCATTTTTTCACTGTTCTTGCCATTTTTGGGGAAACTTCACTCCTGTGAGAGTTTTGCAGCCAGACAGGTAGATAGGCAAGACTCTTATGAGTAGCTGTCTCTTGAGTCACATACAGCCTTCTGCCAAACACAGCATGTAGGTTTTTGGCATCCTCAGAGCTCTATCCCAATGATGACTCTAAGGACTGCTCCTGAATTCATGTCCACTGGCTCCTGTCAAGAAATATTCTTCCATTTCAGCATTTGATGGGACAATCTGAAAGAGTGAGTAACTTAGAGAACTGCTCTGCTGTTCAAATACATCCCTCAGGATTTATAATTCAAGGTTTATAAAGCTAGCCTGGAAATTGAATGAGAATGAACACTCTGTCTGGATGCTTCTGGCTAAGATTGGCAATAGAGTCTGGGATTAAGATAAAATGAAAATTAACTTTGTCTCCTATTCCTTTGGCTGAGAGGAGCCTCCCAAACTCGTTTGTCATGTTACAGTCACAAGGTCATGATATTTCTCCTACTAGGGAAAGAGTCACACTGATTGCAAGGAATGATACAATGATGCTGGTGAGCCTGTTCAGGGATGGGTCCTGCTCTCATCTAGTACATGCTATCACTGTAAATAGCATTGAAGCACTGCAGACACCCACCTCTCCTTGCCCTCAGGCACTCACAGGCTGTCTCAGGAGGGAGGGTGTTGGTTTTCCGCCACAGTGTCTGCCCTGCCAGGAATTTCCTCCAGAACACTTCACACTTTTATTTCCCCCTCATTTCATCCTCCCATCAGATACTTTCCTTGCTCTTTGAGCCTTGTGGCTTAGCACATTTCCCTCATTCCTCTGATGACTATGAATGGGAAGTAGAGACTGTTCCTAATTAGTTCTGATAATGAAGTGTTAACGCACTTTGCTGTGTAGGTACAAGTCAGGTACTTAGGGGCTGGAGCCTGTGCAAGTGTTTCATTGCTGCTGCTCGCTGTTCCTGGCTTTCTCTGCATCAAGTGTTCTGCTGGCTCTTCATCTCCTGGGTTTTTCTTAGGTCTTTTTACAATTCCTTCTGTCCATTTCCTTTCTCTTTTAATCAACACCTTCCTTATTTTTCCAGTTAATAAGATACAATAAATGTACATTTCATTAACTAAATGAACTGAAAGACAATGTTGTCAGGTATGAAGAGCAAGTTTTCTCTTTGTGAATGGGTAATTGCCCAAATCTGGTTCCACACAGCATGAACCTTAACAGTGAGTAGGAAGGAGAAGGTAGTTCAATATTTGTGTCCAGCAGGGACATCTGTACTGAGTATGTCATCAGAAGACCTAGTTTCGGGTGACTGCTAATTTGTGTGCTACCAGAGCTTATTTGATCCAGAGTTGGTGGACAGAAAAGTTGGAGGAGAAGTCTGTTCTTGTCTCCCTCCAAGCTAATCATCTGCCAGACATCTAAGATTCCCTGGCTTTCAGGATAATGTATCACAGGGGTTGTGAACAGTTCCAGTTTGTATGAATGATGCTCTTTCAGAGATCTGGATATAGTTTGTATCTATCTGAATCAACAAAGAACTCATGTAGGCAGGGGACATTGTGAAATAGGAAACAATTGGACTTCAAAGACTCAGAGCCTCAAAATAAAACAAAATCTTAAACTACTTTCACAGGCAGGCAGAATGAAAACCACACACCCTTTGAGCTTTACAACAGAACCTGGCAAAATTTGCGGAAGAGAGATGTGTCCAGGGTTCGTTATGCATCAGTGCCATTCCTAAGCTTTTTCCTCATGATGGTAACACTTCTTTCAGCATGACCACAATCATTGTGTTAGAAGATGGCCACTTCTTTGACTCTTTTCTCCTTTGACTCTTGAAACAGTGTGCCCTCTAAAATGGCAGCAGTAGTACATAGGAATATAGCCACTGAGCAGGAGAGAATGATCTGTATAAATGGGATTGGATGTTCTTAGCTAAAAGCTTCTGCTAGTCTATTAAAATATGACTTTTTTATTTCAGGAGAGGATCCATGGCACAATCTGGAATGAGATTGATGATTTAAAGGCATTCAAGGTGCTGGATCTAGAAGATTTTGAAAAGATGTTCTCCGCATATCAGAGACACCAGGTAGGGGTGAACTTTTCCGTACCTTGTCTTCCTTGAATTTTGGGAGGAGGAAGGAACACATGGCAATTATCTGGACCCTTGTTCACCTGCAGTCTGGCTGCATCATTTGCTCCTCTGCCACTGTTCAAAAAATCACAAGACAAAAAGAAGTGGGGAAGACATATAGGGCAGAATATAACCTTCTGTTATCAACATACTTCATACTAATGGGCAGCTCTCAGAGACAGCAGCTCCCAACAGGTAATGATCTATTTGATCTCAGCAGCCATGGGCGTCCAAAAGCTCCTGAGCTTTACATTCATGCTTTATATCCATCTTTCTATTTTTTCCCATTCATCCAGGGAAAGGGTCTGTAGTTGCCTGAGTACTGAGCAGGGTGACTGAATTAGCTGTCTTTCACTTTGTCTACTTTTTCCTTAAACAGACAACAGACCTAACTGGCTAGGTGACAGAAACTGTCTGAATTACCGATTATAACACAAACAGCATACTTTAAAAACAGACATTTATTAGAATGTCCTTTTTTCCTCCTCTTTTTCTTGGAAAGCAAGTCATTTTCAATCTTTCTATCTCCACTGAATGAGATTTAGCAGGAAGGGGCTCATGCTTGCACTCCCTGAACTCCCCCAGCTTTCCTTTTCTTTTGGAATATGTTTGGAAAGACTCAATCTTTTGTACTCTGCAGAATTGGATCATTGTTCTGAAGTTTTAGGAAAAGACACAGACACGATTTCCATAAGCAGCCTTTATGATTTAGCCTTACAGTGATGATTACTTCATTAACTTATTCAGTACCTTAAAATTAACAGGTGAACCTCTTGTCTTGGACTTTACATTTGTTCCATTCTCTCTCTCATTTTTCTGTCTAATTCAATAAATGTAATGAATAACTTCTGATTTACTAGCTCACAGCCACATAGATAATCATCTCAATTTGAACTGTGAAGAATGTGATGTTATCCGTTGCATGATAAGAAAATAGCTGTTACTGTTTCAGTGGGTATCTCTCAGTGAATTCCATTCCCTTTTTGTGTAGTTAGGTGTATTGCTGCTCCTCCAGCTTTCACTGAGGGTTCTATTGTTTTCTTTTGCTTAAATATTCCATTGTTATTACTTTACGTGGTACTTCCTTTTCCATCCTTATTCTTCTGGGTTTTTTTTTTTTGGGGGGGGGGGGGGGGAGAGAGGGGCTTTTTTTTTTTTGGTGGGTTTTTTTTTTTCAGGGAACTGAAACTGCTTTTGAATTAAAAGTTCATGAGAACTTTTCCAGTTGATTCACACTTAGTCTTCTCTCCTCTTTTATTTTTGGAAATACTACACTCTGGCCAAGTATGTGTTTACCCTGGGTTTTTGACTTTTAAACTTCATCCAAGTGCCTGTAAAGAAAAATGTCAATGCAAAGCCCTGCTCTTTTGCATCTAAGATGTTGACTGAGTACAGATAATGACATTTCTTTGCTGTTATAAACATGATCATATTTTGTCCAAATTCATTTACATTAAACAGCTTTTCTTTCTTCTTCTTCTTCTTTTTTTTTTTTTTTTTTTTTTTTTATGACAAAGGGTCTCTTCTCCTCTCTCAAGTCCAGTGTATCATTTTTGGTGGCTATAAGGGAAAGTAGAATTCCCCAGTGTACAGAATGCTGGACCAAGAATCCTTACACTTGTCTCTTTACCTTGCTCCAATCTCAATGTGTAATATTGACCAGTATATCTGGTGTTTTCTTGGAGTATGGAATATGTTGTGAAATAGTTAGTGTCTATCATCTAGTAGTGATGTAAGGATTCTTTGGTGGCTACAGAATGCTTTCAAAATATTTGGCTGTAAGTTGTTCCAGGCTATAATGTGCTGTTGAAACAAGCTGTTACTAATAGCAGCAAACTGTGCCTGTGTGCCAGGAGAGGAGAACTGACCCTCAAGTTTTAACCTTGGCAGTTCTTTCAGTAAGGCTCTGGACTAGACTTGTAAAGGTATTTATGCATTATCATAGTTAATGTTTCAAGACCTAAAAGATTTATGCTTTGGTGACTGAAATTATTCATTTCAGGGAAGACCTAGAATTCTTAGTTCCCCAACATTTTCTGATTTAAAATATGCAAAGAAATGCTGAAATACCTTTGAACAATCTGGAACAAGCATTTTATTCTCTTAGAAAACAGTGTGTGTCTAAGTTCAGCTGCCTTGTTAAACTTGATGTCTTTCTCTGTGACTAATTTTTGGCATGTTTCCTTCTTCGTTATTTGCTGCTGCTGCCTGCATAGGACCTGCTAACTAACCCCTCCTCCTGTAAGCAGGTGAGTATCATTGTCTGCCTCCTGATCCTCTTTCAGTGTAGGGGAAGATGAAGTCCTGCACAGTGCTGTTACGGGGTCATGACTCATCTTACTCTTTTGTATGCCCTTGCACCTCTGCATTCTGGGTGGAGAAGGTGGAACAAAAAAATTTGTGATAGGAAGTAGTTCCTGTTCTTTCACTTAGCTATAACCTCATTGTGGTTTCTGCTGGTGTCTGTAGTCACCCTTTTGATGATCCTGAGGAAAAAAGACCAGGGACAAAGTAGAATGTGAACACGAGCTCTTCGTTAGCCAAAGTAATAGTCTCTCTAGTGGATAACAAAAGGCGCTCTCAAGGAGCCTTCATTCCCATTGTTCTCATCTGTGGTCCATCTGGTTTGGACAGTACTGAAGTCTCCATATGTATTCACTAGTCACATACTTTCTGATGAAGAAAGTATTTCTTTCTGTAGAATTGGAAGATGCTTTGTTTGGGCAGAAGCATTTCTGCCAGCTGAGGAGCATAAGGGTTATACTGGAGGAAAGCTTACACCCCTGCAGATTGCTAAAACCAACAGAAAATTTGGTGAAAGACTAAAATAGTGTTTAGATGAATTAGCGATATCAAACTGCCCCACATGACTTCAAAACTTAGGGAAGTGTATATGGAAAGTCTAGTCTGGACCTCTGCCACTGAAATCACAGAATGGTAAGGGGTTGGAAAGGACCTCTTGAGATAATTTAGTCCAGTGCCCCTGCCAGTGCTGGATCACCTAGGGCAGGCCACACAGGAACAGATCCAGGTGGATATTGAAAGTCTCCAGAGAAGGAGACTCCACAACCTCTCTGGGCAGCCTGTTCCAGTTCTCTGTCACCCTCATAGTAAAGAATTTTCTCCTTGTTCTGAGGTGAAACTTCCTGTGTTCCAGTTTGTGACCATTATCTCTCATTCTATCACAGGCCACCACTGAAAAAAGCCTGGCCCCTTCTACTTAACACTCACCCTACAGATATTTGTAATCTCTCAGTCTTTGTTTTTCCAGACTGAACAGCCCCAGATCTCTCAGCCTTTCCACACAAGAGAGGTGTTCCAGCCCCTTCACCATCTTCGTGGTGTTGGACTCTCTAGTATTTCCCTGTCCCTCTTGAACTGGGGTCATGAACTGAACACAACACTCCAGATGTGGTCTCACTAGTGCAGAAAAGAGAGGGAGGAGAATCTCCCTTGACCTCGTGGACACACTCTTCTTTATGGACCCCAGGATACCATTGGCCTTTTTGGACACAAGGGCACATTGCTGTCCTACAAATAACTTATCGTTCACCAGCATGCCAAGGTCCTTCTCCATGGGGCTGCTTTCCGGCAAGTCTACCCTGACCTGTACTGCTGAATGTTGTTATTCCTCCCCAGATGTAGGATTCTACGCTTGCCCTTGTTGAACTTCATTAGGTTTGCCTTTGCCCAGCTCTCCAATCTGTCCAAATCTTGCTGAATGGCAACACAGTCTTCCGGTGTATCAGCCACTCCTCCCGGTTGCGTATCATCAGCAATCTTGCTGAGGGTACACTCTATCCCTTCGCCCAGGTCATTGATGAAGATGTTGAATAAGACTGGACCCAGTACTGACCCCTGGGGAACACCACTAGTTATGGGTTGCCATCTGGACTCTGTGCCACTGATGACAACCCTCTGAGTTGTATTGTTTAGCCAGTTCTCAACCCATTTCACTGTCCCCTCTTCTAACCCACAATTCCCTAGCTTACCTCCAAGGATGTTATGGGAGACAGTGTCAAAAGCCTTGCTGAAGTCAAGGTACACAACATCCACTGCTCTCCTTGTGTCCACGCATTCAGTCACACCATCATAGAAGTCTATCAGATTAATGAAATATTACTTCCCTTTGGTAAATCCATGCTGGCTACTCTTGATAACCTTTTCTTTCATGTTATTAGAGCTGATCTCTAGAATGAGCTGCTTCATTACCTTCCAGGGATGGAGGTGAGGCTGACTGGTCTGTAATTTCCAGGGTCTTCCTTCTTGCCCTTTTTGAAGACTGGAGTGACATTGGCTTTCCTCCAGTCCTCAGACACCTCACCTGTTCTCCATGATCTTTCAAAAACGATGGAAAGTAGTAGAGCAACAACATCAGCCAGCTTCCTTAGCAGTTCTTGGTGAGGCTAATAAATGTCTCTGGGCCATTTAATGGCTTTCATCAATGGCTTTCAACATGCACCATGATACAAACCAATATGGTAGAAACAGGTCCCTAAAGTATTGATAATTACTAGAACCTAGGGTGTTCTTGTGGTAACAGACCACAAGTTCTGCAGCTAACCAAAATCAAGCTGTATTTGAAACAGGGCAGCAATATGATGAATACATTCCACATGTCTAGTCATTCCAGCACTGAAATTTTAGTTGATATTTGAAATTGCAATTAAAATCTTAAATCTGAAGTACTCTTTGAAGTATGTAACGATGTTATCCCAGATGGAGAGTTAGTAAAGAATGGTGGGATAAAACTTAGGGATGTTGTCTCTCAGGTTGACAAAAGCTACAACAAAGCTTTCTGTGTGTGCTTTTCCTATCTCACAACAGCTAGTCACTACTGCCCCCTTGCTTCTCTTTTTCTGTCTCTAAGGAATTGCAGATAGTCCATATGCAATCTGTTTTCCTTCAGCTAAGCTTGCAATCTGGCTTTGGTAAAACCTGAGGCTTCATCTGCTTTTGCTTACACACAACTCCAAGTATCTATAAATATCTCTCTCCTCAATATGAGTTGAAGGGAACATATTTTTAGATGAGACTAGGTCCACTCCTTATGATCAAGGTGGGGGCCACCTCTGAATAGTTATTAATCTATGTTTAACCTTGTGGGTTGGGAAATTGGAAATGGCATGTGGAGTATTATGCCAATAGGAGTATTATACCAATACCTGCCGCATGGCTTCAGGCGAAGTCATCTAAAGACCCACCGTACATACACAGCCAAACCCTAAAACAATTTGTTTTTTTCCTTGGGATGGATACTGATTAACCCTAACCTTGTCTGCAAAAGTAGATAGTAAGGGACAGTGAAGCTTTTAAACCTAGAGCACAGACCAACAATTACCTTTCTTACATTCGACAGCTGCCTATCTCCCAGTTCCCCTGTTTTCCTCCCCAAAAACTGAGGAAACTCAGGAAAACTTTGACATCTCCACATGCCAGATTACATTGAGGGTGCCCTGCTTTTTAGTATTGTTAGTTATTCTCTCAGAAATAATAAACTTGCCCAATGCCCAGTTTTCCCTTTTCTGGAAACAGTGTTTGATGTATCAAGTAAGATTGCAATTTTTTTCTTCCAAGCTAGAGACTTTAGGCACATCCAGCAGAACTATTGTGTGCGTATCTTCAGCCAGTGCATTGTATCTGCTTATAAATGCTACTTGGTATCAGTGGTGGTTCACTGCAGCACTTTGGACATGGTTGTATGAAGCCTTTGTATATGCAGGAGTGACACAGGCTCATTGTAGCTGATTCTACCAAGAACTCAAATGACAGCTAGAAATATGAATCTAAGATTTACATTTAACTCTTAAATACTTGGGTGTCAAAAGCTCTTGGAGTAGATTAGTCATGCTGATATAAATAAGCCTTGAGATGCAGAATGCTGAATCTTGGGAATGAATTCTAGGAAGCACCACTGTTTTCTTGCCATGATCTTACACCTTTCCCTGGGCATCTTCTGCTGACCACTCTCAGGCACAGGATACTGGGGTAGACAGACCTTTTGTTCTGACTCGGCATGCTTGCTGTTATGTCCTAAGAAAGAAGTCACCTTTCTAATTTAATGAGCTCATTCAAAGCTATATTATACTGGTAAATTTCAAGATCTCAAGACATTGACAATATGGATATCGTGGAAAGGCATTTTTTAAGAGATTCTGGAAGCAGTTAGCTGGGGGAAAAAAAAAAAAAAAACCAAACCTGTCCTGTTTCCTCTTCTCTGTTGGCAACTGCAGAGCTGTTATCCAGGATTAACATAGAAAGCCAAACTCTGGAAGTGGAACAGATCCTATGACTCTGGTGTGTAGGCAGGACAAGGTGAAAGAGACTTCTGGATGGTCAGACTGGGTTTGCAAATAGTTTCTCTCTGTGTGCTGTGACAAACATTTTGGATGGGGATTTTCCAGGTTTTTTCCAGGTAATAAGTTTGGCAATAGGTATTTATAAAGAACTTTGATAAAGGGTGTGGTTTCTACACGATTAAAGGTATGTATTAATTTTAAAAAGAGAGACTAGTTCAGATGTAGGTGTTGACCATTTAGTAAGATAAATGCCACCTTGCCCTGCTGATTGCATTTCTCATTTAATATGGATTGAAATGGTCCAATGGTAGCCTTAAGAGAAGATGGCAGGAATTTTCCTGATAGTGCTGCAGCTTTTTTCAAAAATGCTGTGAAACCCTTGCAGGAGGCATCTGCTGAAGGTTACACCGTGACACCAGTGGGCTTTACTACAATGTGCCCAATTCTGTTGTGCCAGTTTTTCACTTTAATGTAACTGCTGGTAGAGTAAGTTCAAAAGGTCAGAATCAGGTCCAGTATTTGGAATCAAAGATAGGTGGTAATGGTGACTTCTGTTTGTCGAGTAATACAGGATCTGCCTACATGTTTTCTGCCCTTCTAGTCTCCTTTTCTCACCATGTGGGTGGATTTTCCCAGGTTGGGATGGGTTTTGTTCGTCACACTCAGCTGAGTCTACCAGTCTTGGGTGAGAAACATAATACTGACTGTTCTCCCTCCCTTTTGAATTATATGCAGAAGGAGATGGGTTCAACAGAAGACCTTTACCTCTCCACTCGAAAGGTGAAAGAGCTCTCTGTGATTGATGGCCGGAGGGCCCAGAATTGTGTCATTCTTCTTTCCAAGTAAGTGTATTAAGCCTTAGCTCACAGGGTATGCCATGGTCAATGTAGAAGAGGGAGGGGATGGAAATGAGCAAATGAATGTTTCTTTTCCCAACTAGACCTGCTGTCTAATAGCTGCAGAGCTTCAGAGAAACCTGCACATGTCTCTCTGAAGTGTTAGTTCGCTTAATAAACATATGCACACACATATTTTGTGCATTAAACAGACACCAGCATGTGTCTGAAGACTCATTACCAGAAAACTACCAGTACTCATAGGCAGATAAAAGCAGCTCTTTGGCAGTGCTTGCATTTCACTCAAAGTGATGTGGCCCCCATGGTCTATGGATGTCATTTGTTTCTGTTCTGTATGTTTCTTTCTAAATGTTGTTCTGAGAATCTCCCGGCAATACAGCAGAGCTGAGAGTGATGTTCATCTTTGTAATTTTTGACTCTTGGTGAGAAGAGTGGTAAATGTAAGAAGGTGTATTCAAGAATTAGGTCTTGTATTTGTAAACCAGGCTTTGGAAGCCAGAAGTTTCCTTTGCATGCTCCTGCCATAACTAATGCCTTCAAATACTGTTCCATCATGGCTCTCTATATGCTTTTCATGTTTTTCTACCAACATGAGTACTGGGTTGGATGTCTGTTAGTAAATATCAAATTTATGCAGACACTGATCCACCTAAGAAAGTTGCCTTTCCTACCAGAAGAGGGACAACAGGGCTGGAGACAGAACCTGGGAAAGCTGTGGCAGTACTGAGAAGTAAAACTGTTTCACTGATCAGTAGAAAATGTGGGTTCATATGGATGTGATTGCTTGTGTGCTCTCGTAAGCTAATAGTTAAAAGCAAAGCTGAAGCCAGACCACCAGGACTGGAGTGAGTTCTTTCCATTGCTTAGTGAAACCCATGGAGGCTCTCATTATGCTACTTATGTGGCATTAGCCTGCATGTCAGCAGGACCCCCACCATCCAAACCAGCAATGAGGGAAGGTTTACATTTCTCTCTCTGCAGCAGTTGCCAACGCGTGTCTTTGCTGGTGTTGGCAGCTGACTGCAGGCTGGGGCAGAGGAATGGGGAGGCAGAGGGGCAACAGGATTTTCATGCTGTTTGACAGACCTGCTAAATTGTGTCTGGAGTTCAGATTAACTCATGTAAGCAGGTGGAACATTTCCTAGAAGTAGTAACAGAATGTGTGCAGCTGGCTGGGCTGAGGAGGATACAGGAAGGTGGTCCATGACTTGATATGATTCTAGGCATTTATTTGTATTAATCTTCTATCTCCAAAACAAAAACTGTGTGGATGGCAGCAGTACATGCTTTTCACCATTCAACTCTTCTGCCGTGCAAGTCTGGCCCATTCTTACCCAAGAGGAATCCTCTTTAAATGGTGAGACAGAGAAAGAACAGTCTCTGTGGTTTGTATTCCCTTCTGCTCCCAGCAGCAAAGTAGCACTGAAGCATGACCCTTGCACTTCAGAGTACACAGTGTTTGTTCTCTCCAGGTGTGCCATGAAGCCAGTCCACCTCAAGCTGCCACTCTGGACTCAAACCAGAGATGAAAAGCTGTTTTGTGACTGTCAACTTTCCCCATAGGAAACATCCTGGTCTTTTTGTTAGCAGGCTTAACATTGATGAAAGAGATTTGGAGACTGAGCTCTCTGTCCCTAAGGAGCCTGCGAGTTTGCATTGTGCCCTGCTAACTTCACTGTGCTGCGCTATGGGAAACACCAGTCATCAGACCTATTACTGGCTTAGATTGTTTAATGTTTGAAACAGACAGCTTTACACCCAGGACATCAGAAATATCTTACAGCTTGGCCCAGGGTTGCTGTTCCTCCCCAAACTTCCCTTTTAAATACAACCAGCAAAGCAAAAAAATTTGGGAACTAAAATAGCACTTCTACATTCATGGCTTTTTTTGCTCTTTGTGCTTATATGGTTCTATTATTAAAGACAGCAATTGGGAGGATTGGCTGCAGACAATAATGAAAGGGGTTTATGACCCCTTTGCAGTTTTTTTCATTGCCCCACTTATTCCTTCTTTAGCTTAAACCCTGACAGAGAGACATGCCCAGCCAAACCATCCCTGGCTGCTGCCATGCCCTTGCTGCTCCTGCAGCACACCTTGCACATGTGTGCACGTGGCTGTGCGCACACGTGCAATGAGAGGGGATTTAAAACTGGCGACAAACAAAGAGAGTTTGTGCAACCCTGAGCTGCAGCCCCAGCTTTCAGGTTGCCACAGTATCTGCCAACAGCTGTTTCCAATTGACTCTTACTGTGCATATATCCCTGCAGTTTATTCCCCCTTTGTTTAGACTAAACTGTCGTGTCCTTTAAAGTAAAATAGCTGCATGGGTTGGGTTTTCTTTCCCTCCACTACTCAAATGTTTTTGTTTTACTAACACTATGTTAGAAGGGGTCAGGCAGAGCTCATATTTCATATGGTCCAACGTGCCAAAACCTAGCTCTTCTTTTGCAGAGAGACTGGAGCATGGTAGACTGAAAAGAGATGAGAGTTGAATTGCTAGTTGATTTTTGCTGGCAGCTAACGGGTTCGTAAGCCTTCCTCCCCATTCTCATCTCTATTTGCATTAAAAAGAAAACCCTCTATTTCATCTACTTCATAGCAGCATCTTTCCATTTTCACACAGTATAAGGATGTAATTGTCTTTGTTAAATGGATTCTGATGGATCCAGAGCGAAGCTCTGTCCCATAAGCCAACTGTAAAGGTTTGAATAGGCACAAGAACAGTTTATATCACAGTATTTCCAGTAGGCCATAATTCAACCAGGACATGGAGCCATCTGCCTGTGGTGAGTCCAGGAACCCACGAGCTTCAAATCTGGCTTTCTTAATGGTGTTTCCAACATACAGTTATTTCTGTCACATTGGAAATCTCTCATGAATTTCCTGATGTCTTCAGTTTCCACCAGGCTGGAGATTTACTGTCAGACTTGTGTGGTCTGGGAGAATCATCCCAGATCCCTGTGTTTCCCTGCTTTCACCTAGCAGCTGGAAATTTCTGACCTCTCTCACCAGTATGGCTTCTCCCTACCTCCATTATTTAAGTAATGGGTAGCATTTTCACTGCTGTAGTGTTTTTGTTGTACTGTATCTTTACAGATAATGCAGAACATTAAATGGTCCTTGCAGAATGTCCTTGAGACATGTATCACTTACTGTCTTGCTCTGTGAAATGCTTTGGAGAGGTCCAGTTCAATGAGACACATTGCTCAGAAGGCATCTGAATGTATAGTTATGGAGCTCTTTTGTGTAAGTTGTTTTGCATGAATTCTAGCAAAATCATTGTGTCAGTGTTCTTCTGAGATGTGTTTGTTATTCATGTGGCCAAGCTAGTCAGCAGCAACCCTCTCAAGAGGCTGGAAACAGTAGGAGTGCTAGCAAAATGTCATAAAACCAGTAGTAGCAGAAGGCAGAATCCAACTACCAAAAACCAGTTTCAATTGTGAATAGGGCAGTAGATAGATATTAGGAGGCAGCTTTAACAGGTCTTTGTGGCTTTCACGATTGTCAATTCAAACATCTACCGATAAGGGAGAAGGGACTTGTGCAGCATTTCCAACCAGAATACTAAAAAGACCGAGTATTTCTCTCCTAGCTGTGCTTCCAAACCTTTTCAGTTCAGACATTAAGAGGACAAGCTATTCAAACGATTAGTTAGTGTCTGTGTACTGCCTCTGCTCTGCCCCGAGTCCTCATGTGCCTTTCTGACACGTGACAATGCAGTGTTCACCCTTATTTCAAGGTACATTCCAACCACTATGATATTTTGGGGTACAGATCATACCTTGATACAGAAACAGCTTGCTGCATTCAGAAGTTCAGTTCCTCAGTGTGCTGTTTTGAAAAACACGAGGCAATAAACAGCACCTCCTGGGTTCCTAGAGATATTTTCTCAGAAAGATGGCCATCCTCAGATCCTTCTCAGTAGGAACTTGAGAGTATTGGGATGGAAAGTAGCTTGGTCACTCATGAGCTTTTGCTGGAGGAAAAAAAAAAGAAAAGAAAAGCCCAATTGTTTATGCACTTGGCAGCATGCTTTCACAGTGAAGCGCTGAAAAGGAACTGATGGATTTTTTCCCAACGTGTTGGTATGATAGTGTAAAATGTACCTGGTAAAATCTTAACAGCTGTCATCCCCAAAAGATTAAGGTACTGTCTTCTTCACTGATGAGATGAGTTGGAAACTGAGGTAAGAGAATGTGAAAAGAGTGGCATGCAGTTAGACCAGACTTCTGAATGCTTCTTCTGAGAGTAGGGAAACATCTCATTTTCCTGCCTTATGGGGTAGTGACAATCAGTATTCCCAAATGTAGATATTCAACAGCCTGCAGCTTGGCAGTTGTACAGAGCCTTAGGAGAGCTCAGAAGTTAGAGCAGGCTTGTGTCCCAGTAGGAAGTGCATTGGCTAGTAGCTTGTGTGAAACGAGTTGTGGAGATGGAGATTCTGCAATCAGCAAAAGCTAAGATTTGGGTGAGTTATACAAACTGTCCTTAGGATGCATCTACATATCAGTCAGTCCTCTCACTCTCAGAGCTACTACTGTTGACATCTGTTGGAAGCGCGATGGTTCAATTCAGTTTGAAGTAGAAAATAGCCTTGATGCATGATAATTAGTCCCCTCGTCCAAGGCAAAAGAAAGAGTGGGAGCGTGATCCCTGTGGTATGGGAGCTTAATGTAGCTGCAACGAAACTTCAGGTTCTCTGGTGGTAGGCAAGCATGCTTCTTTCTCAAAAGCTAAGCAAGATCCAAGTAACAAGCCCATGAAGTAACTCACTTTTTCCTCTGAGGGGAAGATAGTTAATGAGCAATGAGTATTCTGCTTTGATCCGTGGGAGGGAGGAATGAAGGGGGGAGGTTACTATAAGTTAAATCAATGGGTATATTTAAGGAGGAAAAATGAGCGAGCACTAGATGTCTGTAAGGGAAGTTGATGTAAGACTGCAGCATGTCTCCCAGGCATGTTCAGAGTCATGCTGCCGGCTTTCTCCAAGAGGACGAAACAATAAACCACTTGATGTCTGCAAGTGAAGCTGGTGTTAAATCAGCTGAGGTGTCCTGGGGAGATTAGTGATGAATTACTCTGTGGAGTCAATAGAGATTATTTATGAAGCCAGAGGGGATAGAGGGAGGCAGGCTAAGTACCATATCAGAAGTTATTTGGTACTTGTTGAGCTTTAACATTGCTTGAAGATGACTCAAGCAGTTGGACTTCTATATGCTGCCACCAGATGAATGGGTGAGGGAAGAAGGAGGGAGTATTCTCACTAAAGATCCTTTTCCTTCCTCATCTGACCACTGTCAGGCTGCTGTTGAACAAAAACAGTCAATATCTGTGCTATGAATGAATGTGCTGCAGCTGAGGAAAGGGGCACTGTGTATTTTCTTCTGGTCACATTTACTTCCTGAGTTCTGATGCCAGGATCCATGATTTGGTGAAGTGTAAGGCAGAGAGAATACAGCTTGAATCATATGCTGTTCCAAATTGAGTTGTCTCCAGCAGCTGGAGGAAGAGTGCCTGGATCTGCAAAGCTTGTAAGAAAGTCATTGCTGACTTTCCAGTAGATACTGAAGTGTAACTTCTGTAGTGTAAATTTTTGGGCCGTAATTCCAATTTAATTTGCTGTCTGTCCCATGTGAGTTTTAGGCTCTGAGGGATGCCTCTATTCAGTTCTAAATGGAAATATTTTGTGCATCTGCTTTACGTTTCTCTTTAATCAGTTCACTTGTTTCTGTTTAAAAGCAGCACATCTGTTTCACATTACTGCTGGCCATCTTTAAGATCTACTGCATGGCTGGGTATAAGTTTTGAAAATACAAAAGGAATCACTGATTAACAATTCTTCAGCCAGTTATTCAGCCAGTTTGTAAGTGGGAAGATCCCTGTTTTGTGCTGTTGATGCTTACAGCTTTTGAAATGTGGCATGCCCCAGAAGAGAAACAAGCCCACATTGGAAGAGTAAACTTGTTTTGCTGTAAATCCTTCTGTACTTGGAATTGGATTGATGATAATCTGGGATGCACACCTGCAGGCATCGTGACCCCTTTACAGTCCTGTAAGTGACCAAGTTAAACTGCTTCTCAGCAGGGGGCTGGCAAGCTTTCTGCTGCTGTCTTCTGTGGGCTAAACCATTCAAGCCAGATGTTTTTCTGCTGATGGCAGGGCACAGACTCATCCAAGAAATCGAAGTGTTTATATAACTCTCTGTCCTTGGGGCTCTCAATTATTTTTGAACAGAAGACGTTTTCATATTTATTTAGTGCTGATGAATGGCAGCAAACATAGGACCTTGGAGTCTGAAGTCCTCAAGCTCCCTCACAGGATAGCAAAAATACTTAACCTTCTGTTGTGTTGATGCACCTCAAACCTGTTTATTTGGTCTTGTGTACTGCATCCCCAGACACACAGAGCTGCTGGCACTGTGTAATGAGGTGTAGTAATTGCTTGAGTTATTTGCATGGAAAAACCATGAAAATCATCCTCGTTCTTTTTATCCGTGGTGAAAGCAGCAACAAAACACTCAACCTGGTGTTCGTGTGTTGGTTTATTGCAACCCCTCTGACAGACTGTGTGCCTGTGTTACAAGGCAGAGCTAATTTGCATACTCCAGATTCTGGAAAATGTAAAGGTGCTCTCTAAAGGAAAACTAAGGAACAAAATGTAGCACTTCAAAAACTGCAGGCACCAGATTGTCTGGGCACATGTATATATGTCTGCTAGGAGCCAGGCCCACACGTGGTGATACGCTTTTCAGCCCTCATGTGGTCATGGGGTTTGATCAGTCCAGGGTCACACAACCATGGTCTTCACAATTCATGATTATCAAAGCCAAAAGAAACCTTTCCGTTTTCTGATTGAGACTGTAGAGTTTTATGTAGAACCCTATGTACTGAGGTTTGTTGTTTTGATCCTGAGTCAAACTGATGACCTAAAGTAAAAAGTTTCCAGCCTTTTCATTGTAAAACTTCTAATCCTTACATCTCATCCAAGCATGACCCAGTTATGTAGCTTTTCTGGAAATCCAGTAGCTTTATCTTAGCTAGTATCAGTTTGCTTGTCAAAAGTAGACACAATGACCAGCTAGGAAGAGAGTGAGAGAAATTAGAGGTGTAATATTTAAAACCTTTTGTATGTCTGCTGATTCATATTTTACTTTCCAGCTGTTGGTTATATTGGGCAATATTAAAATGTTTTAAGTTTCTTAGATTTAGTAATATTTCCTGTCTGTAAAAATAAAGCTCTTTCTTTTGCTTTTACCTAGTTCCAAAAATATGATTCTATCCAAATGGCCATAGGAATGTGAAATTTCAACATGGAATTTCTTAGTACTGAAGACAAAAACATTCTGTCTCATGCATCAGCCTGCTTCTCATTTATATGTGCATTTTCTCTTTCTTCTGTTAATTAATTGTATTGATTGTTGAAGGACCATGGAGACTGCAGATTTCACTCCTCAAATATTTCTTTTCACACTTTCCTATTTCAGTCCCAAAATTGAGATTTTTCTTGTGGATAGACTTTCCTTTATGCTTCATTTGATCCTCCCCTACTCTCCTGAAGTGACCAATGAGGACGCCATGAGTTGGTGGTGGGGTAGAATTTGTCACTTGTGCATTTCTTCGTTGATATCTGCACTGAGAACCACCATGTTAATTTCATGCGATCTATCAAACAACCTCTTGATCACAAATTTTGATGACTCCTGGATTTCAAGTGGAGACCTTGAGAGATTTTTTTTATTTAATCCATGTTTCTTTGTAACTGATGACCCCTACTCATTGCACATGGATGAACAGGAGTAGGTGGAAAGAAAAGTATAATTTTAATACCTTGTATAATATTAATAAGCTTTTTTTTTTTCAGAGCTTGTTTCATATTGGATATGAAACATGGTTACATAGATTCTGTGAATCCATTCTTCAGATGTGACTTCTGGCAGAATGAACTTACCTAGCACAACCAGTTTTACTATAGCAAAAAAACTTGATGAGTGAGGTATCTGATATGGGAGAAGGTGGAAGCGCTTATCTATGAGGACCTGATTGTTCTTAATCACCATGTAATTTTTGATGTGTGTTTGATTAGCTGAAGAGGATAAAAATATATGATCTGTATAACCTCTGCCTTTGGAACTGATTCATTAATCTTACTGAATACTCTAGATGCACAGCTTCATAGTGGAGCTTCCCATGGTTCTTTTGTGCCTAAAAAGAGGTGGAACTTCTCAGGCTTCTTACTTTCTGAATTGTCAGAGTCACTTAAGCTTTGCACTAATGGTACAATGTTGATGCTATTGAAAGGCTGAAGCTGTCTAATGAAGAAATCAGACAAGCAATCTTGAAGATGGATGAACAGGAAGACCTAGCAAAAGATATGCTTGAACAGGTGAGAAAGATTACAGTCAGATATACCTTATTCTTAAGTCCTTCACTGCCTTTTTTTCACCTAAAGTACATATATGTACTGGCTCTGCTGGTATGCCTACAGATCTGAACTTGGCCCTGTTGTGTCAGTAGAGTTGAACCTGGGAGCACGAGAAAAGTATTTTTCCCAATATTGTCAGATACACCTCCCCCATGTAACTCTATTTGCATCAGGTTGACTTCGTAACAATTTTCTCTTCTTAATGCAAAATATGAATGATGACAGATGGTATGAGGTTTCCTTTCATGTCCTCTCTTCTCACCTGTGACTTTCCCATAATTTTAAACATCTTTTCTTTATACTGTTGATTATTTTTTTTGTTCTTCTTTTCGATTTTTTTCCTTTTTTTTTCCTTTTTTTTTTTTTTTTTCTTTTTCCTTGTAATCTCCCTTCTCTGCCTGCAGCATTTCCTTTGGGAAATGCCATCAGCCAGGCTATGTAGGTCAATGCTTAGAGATAGGACTAGAAGGGATCTCTCACAAAGTCACAGAATGGTAGGGGTTGGAAGGGACCTTGGGAGATCATTTAGTCCAACCCTCCTGCCAGCACAGGAACATCTAGGGCAGGCCACACAGGAACCGATCCAGGCAGGTTTTGAAAGTCTCTAGAGAAGGAGACTCCACAACCTCTCTAGGCAGCCTGTTACAGTGCTCTGTCACCCTCACAGCAACAAAGTTTTTCCTGGTGCTGAGGTGAAACTTTCTGTTCCAGTCTGTGACCATTGCCTCTAGTCCTGTTACTGGGCATCACTGAAAAGAGACTGGTCCCCATTTCTCATTCTAATTAGAATAGTTAGAAAGGCAGTCAGGGACTTCTGTCTTCTACAGTTGGTTCACTGTGTAGCCTGTGGGGGGGGGGGAATTAAGCCACCATTGCCCAATTTCTCTCATTTTTAGAGAGTGAAAGATGATACTTTGACCAAAGCTGCATATGCTGAAGTTCCTTAGGAGTGTGCAAAATGTTCTAATTCTGAACTGCCTGACAAATGTGATTCTTTCTTTGAGTGTAGTCACAGTATTTAATCATGTACAAAAAGTTTTTCCATTTTGGAAATTTATAGCCTACTTGTCATGTTATCTGAATGCTCACAGCTGCTCTAAAAGTCACTGAAAGCTTCTGACAATCCACACCTTCGAATAGCACGTTTTTGTGGAGTGGACTAAAATATTAAAAAGTGATAAAAAGCAAAGTGCTTGATATGCTCTGTGATCAATTTTTGTGGATGTGCGCTGAGACTGTGCGCATAGTAATATTTATAACCATACTAAAGCGCAACAACCACCAGATATGTCAAAAATCCATCAAAGTATGAGCTTTTAAGGTCAGCATATGAATAGCAGCCAGTGTCAGACACATGTCCAGTCGCTCGGTTATTGTTTATTGTTTCAGTAGAGAAGCATAGACCCGAGAGAGATAGATGAGGCTTTGTGTGTAGTCTAGGATCGGCACGATGGGTACTTCACACTGAGTGGGGACACATCCTGCTCTTGTTTGCACCAGTCTAAACTCCGAGTAATGCTGTGGGAATCCAAGTTCTCTCTGTACTTCCCCTTGGGTAAGCTGCAGTAGCACTTGGCCTTTAGGATTTAGAAATAGGAAATTCCCCACAGAATTAAAAATTAATCTAATGGGGTCAGCGAGGGATAAAGACAGAAACACAAGCAAAGGTTTAAAAAAGGTCAGTTTTGTAGCCACAGCTGCACTTTTTTGAAGTTACGGTCACATGGCTGAGTCAACGTAATGCTTCCGCATGGTAGCAAAGAAATCTGAGGCCTCTCTCTTTCCATCAGGGTTTGTTTGTGCCTCTCTGTCCCTCTCTCCTTTTTCCCTGGGTCTCTCATCTCGGTGTTTGGTTTGTGTCTGTTACTCTAGCTGCTGAAGTTTGTTCCTGAAAAGAGTGATACCGACCTGTTGGAGGAGCATAAACACGAGATCGAGCGCATGGCCCGGGCGGATCGTTTCCTCTTTGAAATGAGCAGGTCTGTTTGATACATTATGGGAAAACGCATGGAGGGCTTCTTGGAAGCAGCTGTAATTGTTACTGAAAATGGATCATCTGGCACTGAGGGGGAATGCGCAAGAGATTGTGGGCCAGCATTATACCCTGCATTTGCCAGAAGCCCACAAATGTTACAAATGTTTCCGTTCATTACACAAACTTTTTATTGACCATAAGCACTCTCTGTGCTGTCACTTAAGGACCAGTCCCCTGATGACAAGCAGAAGTCTGCCTCCTCAGCCTAAACTTGTTCACACAAAAAGGAATTCAGATCCAACTATCAGATGCAGTGTAGCCAGAGGTCAGGATTTCATATGGATCCCTTTCTCCATTCAGCTATCCCATCTTCTCATCCTCTGACCTTCTTCTCATCCTCTGACCTTCTTTCTTGTTCCAACTTTTCTATGCCCCTGATCAGGATTAACATCTCGTTCTGCTAATTGAGATGCAGCTCGCATCTCCTGTGACTCTCATATTTTGAGAGTAATGGGAAATGTCCCAGCTCCTTTTCAGCTGTGGTCAACACATGCCTGAGGTCCTCCATTTTCCTTAACAAGGTGGATTATGTAGTGTTAGATGTTTGAACTATGTCTGTAACACCATGCATAGACCTTGTGGGACTCGAGACCCAACCATTAGGTTATGTAGGCAGCATACTGGCCCTGGGCTTCAAAATACAGTGAAAGTTCAGTCTTGGCTTTCTTCTACCCTTCATGCAGGATTGACCACTATCAGCAGCGGCTGCAAGCCTTATTCTTTAAGAAGAAATTTCCAGAGAGGCTGGCAGAAGCAAAACCAAAAGTGGAAGGTATGGTTAAATATTTTACTACAAGCTGAGTAGAGAGGCAGGGAAGGTCAAGAGAGGCTTGTCTTCAAAGGAGGTGCTGTTACATGCATGCTGTGGTTATGGAGCCAGTGAGTCCAATGCATGTCATGGGCTAAGAAATGAATTCTGTCTGACACTCTTCTTGCACCCATTGACTTAATAAAATCAGTTTCATGACTGTTACACTGAAAATATGACCTGACAGATGTGACAGTGGGCTCCCAGGCTGTGCTGTGCTGCCAAAAGCTTTCATGGCTTTTCTGTGCAGGTCAGTCTTCTCTCCTCACCCTCAAGTCCTTGCAACTTCTTTATGCATCTTGAAGTACCTTAGGGCACTTCAAATTATGGGCCCAAGCATGTTTAAAACAGCTGCCTCAGGACAGTGATATGCTGAGAATGTTTGTTTTATAAGGTGGGGGAGTGTATGGCTTCTGTGCTGCATCCATGGTTATCCCAGAGAAAAGGTGAGTATTCTACCCTGTTTCCAGATGAGCTCAAGCTTTCCTCCCTTGTTCTCACTGGCTGTGTTCTTGGCATGTGAGGTCCAGGAGAACAGCCTTGCTCCTGGGTTCAGTGGAGCATTCTACAGGCTAGATGTAGTGCATCATCCTTCCAGTTGTCCTGGCTCTGGGCATGTGGATTCAGGAAGGGCAATACACAGACTGTGTTGCAGCACTTTCTGGGCAATAGTCAGATAGATATTCTAGGGTACTTCAAATTATGGTTCCAAGCATGTTAAAAACAGCCACTGTGCAATAACCTGATAATTTTTTATTTTTTTTTTTTCTTTTCAAGCCATTCTTCTGGCATCCAAAGAACTCATCCGAAGCAAGCGTTTGAGGCAACTCCTGGAGGTTGTTCTGGCCTTTGGGAATTATATGAACAAGGGCCAAAGGGGAAGTGCTTACGGCTTCAAAGTCTCCAGCCTCAACAAAATTGCGGACACCAAGTCCAGCATAGACAGGTAGGCTAGAAGGCTGTAAATTACTTAGTTACTGTGCTGCTGCATCTCTTATCATAGTAATGAAAGTGTCTTTTTGTTTGGTTTTAGCTCTGTAGTTCATTTAAAATAATGTCCTTTTTGGCATTTAAGTAGTACTTTTCACTCTAAAAGATCCTGCAGCAGTTGAGACCAGCTATTAACACAGTACACAAATTCTGCTGTTTCTTTGGATAACCCACATCTGGTTTTGAGTTGTGTTTCTGCAACACTATGCAAAGATGACAAAATGTAGTATTTCACAAATAAATGAAATAAACTGAGGGGAGGGAGGATTTCTATGGAATTTGCCCTTTATACCAAAGTTTTATGGCCATGGTTTTGCAAAAAGAAAACACAAAAAACTCTGACCACAGTTTTATGTCTCCTGTGAAACATGGTGTATATTTCTTATGCAGGACTGTCATAAACTGGTTTTCTACCTACACCAGTGATGGAACCACAAGGCATAGCTCAGAGAGGGTGAGCTTGGTTCTCTCTAGAGCAGTTAAGGAAAATAGCTGATTTTGGGAAGGTGGAATTTACTATTTAGGGACATAGGCTGCAGGTCTTTATTGTGCTACACCATGTTTTGCCCCACATCTCCATACTGGTTCTGGAAAATAATCCAGCTGTGACTGGGAAGAGAATGCCTCTTTTGGGTTCTAGCTGCACTAAGGTGTTCCTTCATCTCCTATACTGGTTCTTACTAACTTGCACCTTCCGTGACTTGTGAGACCTGCTAAGACTATAGTTGTGGTGAAATGACTTCAGGCTGTGACAGAATGAATAATGGCAGTAAAAAGCCATAGGAAATTCATCTCTACCTAATGGAGTTTGAACTAACAGAATTCTGTTTTGACTACCAGAATGTTCTTTCTATATTCCAAGGCTAACACTTGTGTAGCTAGTGTTAAACATTTTTTTTTGCTGTAATGTAGCTTGGCTTGATTTTTCATATATTAAATGTCCTGTGCAGATTCTGATCTCTCACCAGTTGCCTGCTCTCAGGCTCTAGTCTGTGTGAAGCAGTGTCCATCTGCTCTCTTGCCTGTCAGTTAACCACACAACACCCACCTCAAGTAGCTGTTATGGCTGGCTGTTCTCTCTACATGCAAAATTCATTGATGCAAAATTCATCATTTACTTTCTAAATTTTGTTAAACCTCCTCCTGCATCTCTCAAGCATCTCATTGCTATCCACTCCTACTTAAGCTGCCATTGATTTTGTAATAGTGAGCCTGACCGCTACTCCTAAGCACAGCTCTTTCATTACTGTAGGAGAGTTTTTTGCAGCTTCTTCCATCTTCAATAACCTTTTCCTCTTCTGAGTTAGCTCTTCATTTTTTTCCACATTGCCTCTGAGAACAACTCACTTTGCAATTACAAGTTAATGTTACTTCAGTACCAGTTGTTTATTCTCTGAAGTATACTGTGTTACAAAATTTTCTTTTCTATTACACCATTTCAAGCATGATGGTGCTTCCAGAAAAAATCAAGGCATAATATATGGCTTGAAATTTCAGGAAGGATGGTTCATAAAGGGTTAATTCATTTCAGCCTGTGATACTTTTCTTTTAATAGCATACCTGCTAATTGATGATATATTGTTTGTTTTGTTTTCACAACAATGTGTTGTGAATGTGTTGTTGCACATTTTCTACCCAAATATTTTTTACTGATTTGTCACAATCATCCCACCATCATTTCCCTTCTTACTACCATATTTCTTCTCATTTCTACCTTTTTTTTTTTTTCCTTTTAGGAACATTACACTGTTGCACTACTTAATTATGATCTTTGAAAAGAATTATCCAGATATCCTAGATATTCACTCTGAGTTGCAGCATCTTCCAGAAGCAGCAAAAGTCAAGTAAGTCCAGTACTATTGATTGTTCCCAGTGATTTCTGTTAGCTTAATGATCATCAGTTTTTTTTCATTGTTGGCTTCTAAACTCCTGGCTGGCCTTACAGCTGAAATGCCTTTGCTGATATCCTTGATGTTAATCAGATGTACATCACCAGATAATTTTGGTTCCAAACCATTAGTAGGTAACTAAATTGATGACTTCACTCAGATGTGTGTATCTACTTTATTTCTGAATCAGACATTTTAACTAAACTGGTTGGATTTTTTTTGTAATTCACTCACCATATTCTGTGGTTGTGTACCTAAGTCACATGCTTTCTTTTTCTGGATAATTGAAGGCTTGTTTCGAAGGCAGAGTCGATTAAGCACAGACACTATAATAAGCCCTTTTCAGGAAGGTTGTTCAAGTTTTTGCACAAATCAGTCTTGCACAGAAGTGTGGAAAGTGTCATACTTTATGCACAAATTTCAATTATTTTTTTTTTCCCGTTTTCTGTAGGTGTTTGTGGAAAAGTAATACACAAGCCATTCCCCAAAATACTAGCTTTTATTTTCTTTTTAAAGCACTACTCAAAAATATCTTTGCATGTTATTTGCCCAGTCACGATTCTTTGTATAGGAAGTTACTCCAGCTAATGAAAGACAAGTAAGAAATAAATGTAGATTCACACTTGCACACACTTATTAAGGCTTTAGTGGTGGTTTTGAGATGTAAACTACTACTCACCGAATACTTGGAGGAGATGCTTGCTGCCTCACTAATAGGTACTAATTGCTTACCTGGAAATGAAAAGTTGGGTTTTTTTCTTACAAGTCCTAGAAAAAAATGTCTTGTTTCTGTATGATGAGCAGAAATTCAGTACAACACTTGTGTCTAGGGAAGCATGTATTAACATTAACAGAAGGGTTATATGCTCAGCTACAATGTAAGCTTGCAAGGACTACCGTACAGTAGAAATGCAGATGGAAAAGACGTTTGGACTGTGAGGAAGAGAAAAATCACATATAAATGTACTGCTAATGGGATTTAGTAGTTAAGTGTTTCAAGAATTGTATATAGAGATAATCTGAGACCCCAATGTGTGCCAAAGCTGGGGGACCTTGGTTATCTGTCAGCTGATTATTTCAAGCTGGCCATGAGGCATATGCTCATTGTTGGAGGGTCAGGATCAGCTCACAGGACAGATGTTCTGAGGGCAATCCCCTTCTTCTTCCCAGGAAAATCCCAATCTTCAGTGTCACCACAGGTGAGCAGGGTCTGCCTCATCTTACATCTCATACAAAAAGCAGCACAGATCATCAACAGACCCCCTTCCCCTCACTTCTAATCATCTGGTATGGCTAGTGCCAGAGGCCAGATACCAGACTTGGTGGGCCAATGGTCTGTCCTGCTGCATAGTTCCTGTATTCCTATGTAACACTACTCTTTTTGTTTCATCTGCTCTGTATCTGTCTCCTGTGCAGCCTGGTAGAGCTGGAGAAGGAAGTCAACAACATAAAGACTGGATTGAAAGCTGTTGAAGCTGTAAGTATCTAAAGGTTTCCAAAGCACCATACTTAAAATATCTCCCTCAGAATCAAGGGCACTATATATTTTATGATAAAAGAAAATGGGCTGCTTTTTTTTTTTCTGTTCCTTTGCATTCCAGAATGCATTAACCAAGAAAAAACAAATAAAAGCTTCTCATGTGGAGCTCCTACTGATGATCTTAGCAGACTTAAGCCTAATGAAAAGCTTATTTGATCTCAGCCTGGAAAGTAAAGGGACAATGTGACAGATGGCATGGATGGAAAGAAAAAATAAGATTTTTGCTCTTTCTTAGCAAGGGATGGATGGCTGCTGAGCAAGTGTTTCACATGGCTCTTGGAGTAGTAGTAATCAGGCAGTGCACTTGTATATGCACTCCTAACCTATCCTTAAGCACTCCTTGGAAAGGCAAGAAAAAGGTAGGCTAGTTAAAGATGAGGGAGCTGAGCTGGGAAGCAAAGCAACAATGGTGTTTTTTTATTTTCTGTTATTGAAAGGGTTTTAAGCTGGACTTAGATTACCTGTGTTCAGTTTGTACTTAAGTAGTGCAGAGCCTCCCGTCTCAACCAGAAAAAGTACAAGTGGTGTACTGATGCAGTTGTATTTACTGAATTATCAAAGTTAAAGATGAGGTATGGACGTAAATGCTCCCTGGAGTCACAAGTCCATGTGTCAGCTGTGGTTCACCTACCTGGAAGCCTTCTTTAGTTAACTTGTTGGGTTTGTTCCTGGGGAAAGACTCCAGCCTTCCTGAGGCACAGACTGAGACACTGTGTTTGGTGGCAGGAAGTAGGAACTCTCATATTTGCCACTTGCTTGTGCCATTGACATGTGTATGTGGTTCTGAACAGTCCCATACATTTGCCTCCTCTCTGTGAAGTGGCAACTACAAATACCTACCTCTCACAAGGGCTGATGTGAGGAAGGGCAAGTTAGTGTTTGCAAATCAGCTGAAAAAGTAATGATCAAAGGCTGTTGTCTCTGTGCCTTAATGTCTCCCATCATCTGCACGGATACCTATTCTGACCCTAAAAACATCAGTCTCTCTTTCTGCAAGTATAGGAACAAAATCCAGTGTTCAGGTTGGTGCTGACATCTCTTGCCTGTTGGGTACACTAAGGCAAGGGTAGTGCTGAGAGACAGGGAAGAGGTCTTCGGAACTAAAGTCGAGTCCCTGCTGTGTTTAGCTGTTCTTTGTCCTTTACAACAGGGTTTTATTAGGCACACTTTTCATTGTCCCTCTGTCTTCAGGATGTTTCACCTGTCTTTTTGAACTCATGTCAGTTTAATTCTACTAGAGCATTTCGGGTGCAGAGTATTCTGCACTGGCACTGCTGGCAAATGGACCAGTCGTTGGGAATTGCGTTGTATGGTTTGTGTGTAAGGATTACCTATCTACAAGCAACTAACATGGGACTCTCCAGTCTTTCTCATCTGCTATTAGACAGACAGTGATGACTTAATTTTCCTTTCATGTGGCCTGAGTTTGGTTTGGCTGTAGTAGTAGAGGAAGGGATCTTTGTCCTGTCAGCAGCCCCCACACTGCCTGTCTGTCTCCAGTAGTTCATCATGTAATTAGCCAGTGATTTCCCATAAAAAATAAAGTTTCCAAACCTTTTTTGTTTGGATTGTTAGGGTAGGGAAGAATGCAGCAATGAGAAGAGATATTGCTGCATACATGGAGCACGGTGTTTATGAATTAAAAGCACCTGTAAGGGGAAGGCTGACATGGAGTTCGTGACACAAAGAGAGGCCTAGTTTTGTCTGGGACAGACAATTCCCCCCATTGAAATGTGAGTACCTACTTCTATTTTTCTTTCTGTGATCAGGTTATTTGTCCTTTTGCCTTTACAGGCAGTTTTGCTTCTCTTTCCCATCCATGAGTTCCATGGGTAACCTCTCCTTCCCATTCAATCACCATCTTCCTTCCTCAGTCATACCCTGCCATAGTATGTTTCATCTGGGGCTGCCAGCACCTCCCAGTCTGCTTGCTCAATTTGTGGTTTTCTGGCGTGTAAAAAGCAGCACTACAGCAACAACAGAAGATCACTGTCAGGTGGAAGGGGGAGGAGGGGAAGGTGTGATTCTTGATTCCATTCCAGTGAGTTCTCACCACAGCCTTGGCTCCAGTGACTGAGAAGTTTCTTCAAGGCCCCTTAAGAACAGAAAGCTAAAAATAGTTTCACAGTCAGATGTTCTTAAAGGTACTACTAACCCTTTGCCTTCCTGGACTTGCAGCTTCTTTGTTAAAATAAGGCGTATTTATCTTCAAGACATACATGCAACTGTTGCCTTTGTGTTGGATGCTCCCAGAGGGACAGCTAAGCAGTTCTTGGTCTTTTCCAAATCAGGAAGTGCATTCTGTCAGCAGAGCCCTTTTCTCTCACGCAGCAAGGAGATCATAACCACAGCTTGAGAAACCACTGCCATGGCTGAATCATTTCATCTCTCTAGAGAACCAGAAGCTCAGCCCACCAGGGACAGTGCTAGCTTCTCTGTTGAGCTATTATGACTAGTACAGACCATTTCTAGAAGATATGGAGGATTTTCTTATTCTCTGGCATTGCTCTTGGGCTAGTTACATAGTTGTGATGGTTACTGGTATGGCGTTTTGTTTTGTTTTTATTTTGGAAGAATCCTTCTGCAGGAAAGGACTGAATTTGAAATTGAATGGCAGACCACCTAATCTTAATTTTACTTTGAAAAACATTGCTCTCCAGTAACAGTAGCTTTCAACAGTGAGTAAGATGACAGAACTGTTATACTCAGCTGCTTGTGGACAGGGGAGGAGGAGGGGGTAGAGCAACTTTCAGCTAAAATTAGCTTGAAAAATCAGAATGGGAAAGAGTGGCTGGAAAATGATACATATTTCTTAGAAGCATGTGAACTGACAATTCCTGTACTTAGAAGGTCCAATTCAAAGTGATTGTAACATAGAGACAACTCATTGCAAAATGATGTAACTTGAGTAGTGCTCCCAGGAACGTCCCTTGTGATGTGGTAGGAAAACTGGAGGGGAAGAGGATGTAATGTAAAGCAGGGGAACTAGCACTTCTTTAATGTGGACTTTTCTCCAGCCATCTGCTCGTTGCTTTTCCTGCACCTTTTCTGCTTGCCATCTTTCCGCAATGGTTACATTCTCTTTCTAATTCACATCAGAACAGGAGATATATCACATCTGATTTTAGATTGTTGATAGCCAAAGTAATTCTTTGCATTCAGCAGCACTGTGGAGCAAATCCCAAGTTGTTTCTCAACATAGATGCTTATAAACTTAGCCATTTGGGTCTGTGAACCAGTATTTTGATGACCAGTAACAGAGAGCGTCAAACATGCATGTAGCTGGAGTTGCAGCCAGCACAAAAATATTTTTTTTCCAAAGGGAACAGAGGGTCAGACTGTAACTTGACCTGCTGTTTCATGCTGCTTTCCCTACAGAGAAAGTAAGGCTTTATCATTCCCACTGATTATTCAGCTGAGAATAAAGATGAGGCCCAGATAACGATTTCTTTGTCCCCATGAGACTGTCAACAGCACATAAGCCAAGTACAGGCATGGGAGACTGCCAGTCTTACTATGACTTAGTCATTTTGAGGAGCTCTGTAGCTCTTTCTGTGCCACAAGCATGGTGAACAGAGTAAGGGAAGAGATAGCATGGGTAATCTTGGCTGAAAACTAAAAAACTGGAGCCAGAAAGAAAAAAATCTTACAATTTTTATCTTTTTTTTTTTTTTTTAAATTATTATTATTATTTTCTGTAGGTAGCAGACAAATAGAGCTTAGTTTCCTATGGGTTTATGTCATCTTTTTTTTTTTTTTTGGTTGGGGGATAAATCTTCTTATTTCAATAGTTCATAACTCTGTGACTTTTATGATATGCAACCTAATGCTTATTGGTTAGCAGCATGCTAGCAAATGTTGCACATGACATCTGTCTGCTTTTTCTTCAGTGGGATGTCTGTTTTGCTGCCCACCTAGTGCTTTTTAGAGAATGAAAGGGGAGATCCAGACCTAGGAACTATATAGATTATTCACATGTGTACACAAGTATGTAGTCTTCTGAGTCACCACAGGAAGAGAAGATGGAGGGAAACTCAATATTAAAAATTCCAAATTCACTTGCTACACAATCCAAGTTCTCTATTGTTTGTCATTTTTCATAGGAAAATAAAACTCTGCAGCATTTCATGTACTTGATTCTTAAATTATAAGTTGGTTTAGAAATTCAACATGTTGATGGATTTCTTGGGTGTAGATGTTGCTTGAGCATAAAGGGTACTTTAAGACCTTCCTTCATCCCACCTTAATCTTCCCTCTCATGTATGAAAAGGCAAAACCTTTGATTAGTGAGAAAGTGATCTCTGAGTTACAGCTCTGAATGAATGTGAGTGGGGTGAAATAGATGGGCTTCCCTGCTTCCTTCCTTGTCAGCAAGGAATCTTTGATGCTTGTCTTTCTATATCTCTTACTTCTTCTCTTTCAGGAACTAGATTATCAGAAGAGACGCATGCGGGAATCAGGGGACAGGTTTGTTCCTGTCATGAGTGATTTCATCACTGTGGCCAGTTTCAGCTTCTCAGAGTTAGAAGACCTTCTCAACGAGGCTAGAGACAAGGTAAGAATACCTTTTGAAGTGTTTGTGGTGTCACTCCAAAATGGAAGCAGCGATTTCAGATGCTGGGACTAGTGGAATCTATAATAGACACTGAAAGTGATTTAGGCTGCAGTTTCTTGCCTTTCCTAATCTGGTTTATAGACATTTAGAATATATTTTAGGATTAAAAGAAGGTTCCATTTTCATGCCCACTTCTTGCTAATAATCTTCCTTAATGTTATCCATGTGTGGCAATAGCAGCATCTATACTAGGATACCACACCATGCTGTGGTGTTGAAGGGACTGCCTTTAACAAAAAGAGGTCCTTTGGTGATTAGTGGTAGTAACCTCATATCTTTTACCATCTGCTTTTGACTTCATCCCACTCTGCTCAGTCAGATGGGGACATTTGTACTTCATTACTTTCCTTTAAAAATGCACCTCTGGGTAGTCTGGTAATCTCAAATACCCAATCTTTTCCACTTATGCTTCTCTGGTACTTCTTGCATGTCATGGCAAGGATAGAAATCCCAAATATGTGAGATTTGTCCAGCGTTCTTGGATCCTTCTTATGCAGCCAGCACCATGTGTGTGTTACTCTTCAGGTGCTGCTGTGCTTTCTTTGTCCTTTCACTGTCTGCAACTCCATTACCAGATTTATACAACAGAGGATCATCCTTTGCTGATGATTGGAGTCTGGCACTAATCCCTCTGTTTTTCAGCTGAATGAGGAAGAATTTATATGAAGATCATAAATGTATGAAAACATTTAGAGAAGAGCAAGTTTTAACGTAAATTATATGTAATGGCAAATCTGCCTTGTTGGCTGGCATGTTAAGAGTGACTTGCTTTATTTCTTTTGGATTGAATTGTTTCCACTGTTGGTGTCTGTCCTTGTAGCATTAAGGGACCTATTGCATTATTAATGAAACCTGTGCCATTGGATTGGTAGGCTTTAGATTTTGAAGGACAGGCGAAATACAGGCTGAGGATCTGAACAGTAAGACGCCTCACTCATCCAGTCACTCTGCAGTAATGTTCTATAATTCAAAAGCATCTCCTTCTTGTGGAGATAATGTTGGTAAGACTGACTTGTGGCTGCAAGAAGCAGGAACTACTGGCTGTCAGCTAGAGCTAGCTGCTCTGGCAGATGCCTGTGGGTCAGTAGTTATTACAGCTCTTAGAGGGCAAAACTGGACAGTGTAACACATGTTAATGTCATGACATAAGGAAATTTTGTAGAGAATAACGTACCTAATTTTTTCATTGTTGTCATGTTGCTTGAGAAGATACATACTGCTTCCAACATAATAATATTCAAACCATACTGGATTTGTAATCACAAAACCAATATTTTCCATTCTGTGCCTCCACCAGATTTACTGAGAAAAGCTCAATTTTCTATGGTTTGGGTGCTTCTGTTTTGTGAATGGGTAAATGTTTCAATATCATTATAGTTACATGCACATTTCTGAAAATGAATTCACTCTGTCCTTGGCTTAGACTGCCCTATTTTGGTTTGGTGTTATAGACAGTGGTAGTCCTTTCTTTTGGCACACTAGGACAAAAGCCCAATGCATCTTCTTTACAAGGTCTGGCAGGGGTTAAAAACCAGCAAATGGTACCCGTTTAGCACAGCAATGCAACATTTCTTGATCAGCCACTTGCAGGGAAACTGCTGTCCTTTTGCTTTAAGAATAATCGGGGAATCTCCCAATAGACGGATCAATAGGTCCAGAAGTTGTTGCACACTTTTTAGACATAGCCAACATAAGGCACTCAACATAAAGAAATGTTTTATTTTAATGACTATAACATGCTTAGGAAACATTTCTCTACCTTCTCCTCACACACCCTTACTATGTTTGAACACATGCCATTCCAGCTTCTGCTCAACCTATGGCTTTAGTTCTTCCACTGGCAAAAAGATGCTTTTGGACTCCTAAAAGGGAACTGTCTGTCCTTACCAATGCTGAGCTATTTCTCATCTTTGCCTCATGTTATTTTTCCCCTCTCTTTTTCCTCTTTTTTTTTTTTTTTTTTCTTTCTTAAAAAAGAGAAAAAAAAATTAAAGAAAAGAAAAAGAAAGCTGGAAATTTTCAACAAACCAGATGTGCTTTGCAAAGCCTATAATGTCTTCCAACCTCAATGGGCTCTCTGTGCTTGTTGAATCACAAGCTTTTTTCTTACCATGGAAACCTACTATAACTAGCCAATTAAAAGAAGAGGGGGACCAGGACATCTGATTATTCTCTTCTTTTTCATTTTCTCAAAGCAAAGCAAAATGAAAAAAAAAAAGGTAATGGGAGAGGGAAGACTTTTAAAAATAACCTAATGAGTCCAGGAAGAATTGGTCTGGTTCACAGATTTATTACTAAAAGTGAAGTCTTAGTTTTAACAGCTGGAGTTGGATATCCTTCTAAATATAGATGTGGCTAATTGATTGCCATGAGTTAATCAGAGCCATGGTTCCTCAACTGGGATTTAAAACAATACAAATTATCTTGTCAAACCTGGGAAGTTTTAAGTTTTTTAAAATGTCATTAGTATTAGGAAAAATAATTTCTTTATTCCTTTCAGTTATGGAAACAGTCCAGTACCAAGGTGTGGTGCTGACCTTTTCTGTAGAGGATATTTTTCACAATCCCATTCAGTACTTGTTTTGGCCTTTTTGCTTAAACAGGACCATTTGCAGTTAGTGGCCATGGAAAGGAAGTGGTAGTTTAAATTTAAAGGGCCAGGTTGTCAGATGCAGGCATCCAAGTTTGCAGAGGAAGCCTTATAACTGTACTTATCTTCATACAGTAAACAGATGGCTTGGTTAACAACTGATTGAAAACTTAGACAGAGTCTTTAAACAGACTCCCTAGCACAGCTGGTTCTTGTTCTTCTTGTGTTTTTCTCACTTTCAATGCCACTTTATAAGGGAATATATAGATTAGATCAAGGGATAATGTTTTCTGCCATTTCCCATAAACTGGAAGGTGGGGGCAGGAGAAAGTGAAATTCTGCCCTGGAATCCTTTACCAGTTTTTACGTATTTGAACAGCTGAAAAATGGACTGGTTTACATCAGAAAGAGCAGAATGGGGTTGAATTTTGTTTGTAAAAATTTTTTTCTGTGTGTCCTATGGGGAAGCAACAAAAATACCCGGAGAGAGGAACAGTGACCTCCCATGGTATGAATTTTATTTTCCTATTTGAAAAAGGTGACTTTCGCCCTATATGGAGCTTTGCAACATACTTAAATGTTGACAGGTATGAACTTAGATTGCTAGACTGCTTCATAACTGTTCTATTTTGTGCTGGGTTTATAACACACCTGTTTCTAAAATGTGTTGGATATTCCTAGTCTGTTTAGTCAGGTATTGCCATTCCTATGATGAATTTAAAACTTAAGCCTCTCTACAAAGTCACAATGGTGACCACTGCCTGGGCAAGGTTGATAAGGCAGGTAGGGAGAGTGTCCATCCCCCAGCTTTCTCATGACAACTCTCAAGAAGCGTGTTTACCATCATGGAGAAAGAAGTTTAGACCCTCCACATGCATTTAATAAGCTTAGCACATATAGTACTGTTTTGAAGGCACTGAAAAGCAAAATCCATTTAAGAAAGTAGTTATTAATGGCAGAATGCTACGAAGCACGTAGGTATCCTGTCATCCAAGTGCCAGTTATAGACTGTTCACTTCAGTCATTCATTTTGGGGGAGTGGTATTTTCTGTAAGCCAGTGGGGCTAATGAATAAGGAACAGATCAGGATGGAGGCTGAGGCAGCCAAGGTATGAGGTATGTTACAAAGGGCATGAGCAGGCACCACAGCCTGCTGTCAGAAACAGCCATTTGGTAAACCAATTACATAGCTGTTGTACACTAACTTAGAACTTCAGATGCTACAGGGCAGGTTGGCATGTAACATATCAGAAAAGTTTGTAGCACCTGTATCTCGATTTTGGGGCTGCCAGAGTTACTGCAGGACTCCTGGAAGAATCTTTCATGAGCACCTAAGCACAAGGAGAGTTGGGCTCAGCTCTGCCTGAAATTGGCTGGGCTCTTTCTATTAACTGATCTGAATCTGTCCCATAAAGAGAAGAGACATTTATTTGAACTGCCTTGGTACATGATTGGAGTCTTCATGACAGCAAGCTCGAGATTACTTCTCTGGGGAAGACAGTTCATGTTGCATGGCTGCATTGTGTAATTCATCTGTGCATTGGCTCCTCCTGCAATAGCCAAGAGCACAGACATGAAGAAATTTTTATCATGGCTGTTTTGCCTCCTCATAGAGCCCCATTCCCGCCGTTTCCAGAACTCTTTTGCCACTGTTTAACGTTTCATTGGCAAGCACAGCAGAGAGTGTGTGTGCCGCTGTCCTGCTTTCCCTCTCCTTGCTAAAATGGCTTTTTAAAATAAACAACTGTCTAAACGATTTGCTTTGGCAAGAGAATGAATTCAGTGGAAAGTTTGGCAGAGGAAGCAGAGCTGGCACTGAGCTCGTGGACCTGTTATATCATGGAGCTTCGGGGCCCTTCTGGTGTGGAAATGAATTTTTTCAATAATAAAAAAAAAAAATACCATTCTGTGTTACAGTGGAAAACCTGCTGAAACACAGTTTTCCATCTTGCTTTTGCCCCTGTCATCTGTCCCTAAATGACTTCAGGAATAAGCAAGTTTCAGCTCTTGTTCCGTGATACTACAGCACGTCACAAAATTCTGGGAAGTGTTTTGCGTGTGTGCAGACTTCACTGCAGATTTCACAACTGTGCACGAAAGCAGGTACTGTCTGGCAGGGAATCTGCCCATGGAGCAGTTACGCGCTTTGTATAGGGTGACACAAATCCTGCACTGGAGAGCAGAAGAGAAGGCTGGGGTCCTGAGCATCTTGATCTGCGCTGTGCTGCCTCTTATGCCTTGAGCAAGGCAGGCAGTGTGGTTTTACCCACTGTGGGCAGGTAGGAGCTTAGGCTTTGTACCAGGGTTGGGGAGACTGCCCACAGCAGCTTGCTGTCCCTTGTCTCAACACTGGAGCTTTGAAAAAGCACATGTGATCACAGAAGCAGAGCCACAGGGAAAGAGAAGAAGTATAAAAACAGAGAGGTGTGTTGCAGTCTAAACAGTGACAAGACAGCATGATTCTCTTTACGATAGTGCATTGAATTGATGTAGTGCCCTGCAGGTAGGAACAAATGATTTTTTTTTTTTTGCCGTTTCCTATATCATATTAGTGGGACAACGCTTTCAATTCCGTAACAAATGGATAAAGAAAGGCTCAGAGAGGCAGCGTGAGTTCTCAAGCCACATCACGGGCAGAGTTGGAAGCAGAGGCTTCATCTCCTGACATACCTTCCACTGCTCAGTCAGCTTTTTTTCTGCAGGGGGTAGGAAAAGAAGGAAAATGTTTACTTCAGTGAACTGCAGCTTTCTCTTTTGTAGTTATTTCAGTACATCTAGCGCACAGATTTTTGCTTTTCACCTTTCACCGCTTTACAGTAAGTGATTGTGACCTACCAAGCCATGTTACAGGGCACCAAAGACAGGCTGTTCTCAGCCTCCTCCTCGCTGCTGCTTAGAGACCACCAACACCTTATACTCGTGAGTGTCTCTGGAAGACTCCCAGGCTGCTGAGTCTTTCCAGTACAGCAACACTATTTCTTCTCTGAATGGCAATAGGAAGGCAGTGGCAAAACCCTCTCTGCCAGTGTGACAAGAACTAGCTGGTACTGGTAGTTGGGTGACAGGCCAGGGTGCAGAGCATTTGCAGACAACACCACCCTCTAATGGAGACTTTCACATATGTAGGAAGGCAAGTATCCCCTCCTTTACAACCCCCAGCCTCCCTAAAAGATTAGGAAAACTCTGTGGATATTCCTGGGCTCAAACCTTCTTGGCTCCTGTGTGCCTCCTCACTCACCTTTGCTGTTCTTGGAAGGAACACAGGGGATAGAGGTGGTGCATCACTAGGTTCAACAGCTATCTCCTGTGGGCTGCCCACAGAATTCAGGTTTCACAGGAGGTGGATGAGCCTTCCTTCTAGCTGGAAGCTCTAGTCACTGCCTTATTTTCAATTTTCACAGGAGTTAACCACAAGTAAAGAGATTCCAGGTAGCACATCTGTGAGCAATGAACTTCAGACACTCTGTGTGCTCAAGCAGCAGTGGCAATGCCAGTGCTGAAGTCATTCTTTGGCACTACTACTGCTCTCCTGGCATGCTGGAGCAGGCAAGCCAAGAAAATATGGCACATGGAGATGATTTATCTCTTTCTGTGGTACTGACAGCCTTTATTCTCTTTGCTGAAGAGTTGGTGCTGGTCAGTGTGGCTTACTGTGAGACTGCTGCACTATCCTAATATTCGTGCAGACTATGACATTATATACAGAGAAAAAAACATATATTCGGAGAGGGAGTAGGTATGCATACTTGTGCGTATGTGTCTTCAGAGGTTTCAGAGAAAAGGAGTTAAAAACAGAGAAGTAATCTGTTGCTGTTTCCATACTCTCAAGTCCCTCCATGACTTGCTGCTGTAGTGCTTCCTTCAACTCCTGCCATGTTTGGTAGCTCAAAGCAACTTGCATTTCTTCCAACACTTATTTTTTTTCCCCAGATACTTTGGGTTTCTTTGTTTGTTTCTGGCTGAGAACACAGGCTTTTTAAAGAAAAAAAGAAGCTATTGCTTCAAACTGCTTTGTGGGCCTGGCAGGGAAAGCAGAGGAGGGGAAATTCTGAATCTCTCAGGCTGTGCCAGAAGGAAGCTGCTTTCCTTGGAGATTTCTTCCCCCTGCAGTTGACTGGGAGACATTGTTTATGCTTTACCTGGTACAGGGCCAGAGAGGTTTATAAGACCTACTTCCAAACTCATTTTGTACTTAAGACTAGAGCTTGAATTGTTCTTATGGTGTTTTCCATTCTGCAAGAGCACCCACCTAAGGAAAGGGAATCTGGGCTGTGTAAGTATGAGCTGAATACACACTCAAGAGGGTTTGAAGTCAGCCCATAGCCTGGGAGAGTCTGGCTTTGTTTTGGTAAACATTGAGGTCTATAAGGATGCTCTGCTGCATAGTGGTGGTGTCTTAAAGTACCAGCAGGGATTACTGGAGGAACCATGTAGCAGGGCACCAGTGCCATCAGGAGTGTGTTGCTAGTGCTGCCTGTTGTGATATAGAGGTGTGTGAGTGAAGGTGGTTGGGAAATGATGCAGCTTTTGGATGTGTAAACTTAGATCAGACTTAGTGGACATGTGCATATATGCTGTTGACAGACTACATGTGCATGCATTTGAGTGCATTTTGGTGAGTACAAAGGTATGCTTCTGTGTGTGAGAGAGCAAAGAAGAGAGTGCAACTACTGTAGGACTGATGTCCAAGAGCCAGGGGTTGCTGTGAATTTACCATATCCCGATCAGGACTGCCCTGTGACTGAAGTCCTGCCAGTTGGCTGCCTACACATGCATCCTGCAGCCTCAACATTTGCTTTTTAAAATAAAAGCCACTTGTGATGTATTCACTCTCTTTTAAGTCTGCCCGGGAGTCCTGGCTGCTTTCCTTGCCCCTCTCCCATGCCATGTCTGTCCATAGACTCCTCTCTCCCAGGCAACACTCTGGCTCAGAGGACTCCAGAGTATTAGATGACAGGGCAAATGTCTTCTGAGAGGACAGACTGTAACTTTATTGCAATAAAAAACCCTAAACCCAGCCATTTTAAAAGTGGACTAAAAAGATGGGCTAAAACTACTTGTTTGGCAGTTAGCCCACTGTCTTTCATGCTCCTGGTGTCCCACAGCTGCAGCTGAGATGTGACCAGATGATGGTCCTCTGAAATTACTCCATCACCCTCAGGCACTGAATGTGTCTTTTTGTGTAAGTGGACAGCTAGTGCTCTCCAGAGCTGTTGCCTGGTATTCCCCAGATAATATCCAGGAGAGCAGATTCTTCAGGGACAGAGCCACCTTCCTTAATGAGAGGCACTTTTGTTGCTGGGGAGGGGGTGGTTTCTGCCCTCGGCACATGAATGTTCAGAGGATATTGAATTACATGTGTGGTTACTCATCGGCTTTCCTCGCTGTCTTCACCAAACTGCCTGCCTAATTATTGCTCTTGTGTTTTCTGCCCCCTTGACAGTATGCCAAGGCACTGAAGCATTTTGGAGAGAACGAGGGCAAGATGCAGCCAGATGAATTTTTTGGCATCTTCGACACTTTCTTACAGTCATTTGCCGAGGCCAAGCAAGATCTGGAGAATATGAGGAAGAAAAAGGAAGAAGAGGAGCGCAGGGCACGCATGGAGGCCATGGTGAGGACCTGGGCACAGGAAGGGTTTTCCTTCATTGTCTTTTCTTATCTCAAGAGAGAAAGGTTGAGAGCACCAAACTCAATGCTTGTATCCTGTCACTGTTTCATGTCTTCTCTCTGCCACCTCTTTGTCATCATTCTCTTGACAAATGAGGACATTTTTCCTGCTGGCTGCCCAGTCAGCTGTCAAGGACATACTGCTTGGCTCCTAAATTACCCTCTTTTGGATTCAGATACCAAGCCTAGCCCTGCCTATTCTACCTTGGCACTTTGCAGGAAGGTGCTGTCCCTGCCCAGTGCCAGAGTGTCCTGATTTTGGGCTGCAGGCTCTGTGCAAAAACTCTGGGTGAGCCACATCTCCCTCAGTCTTGCCAACTGGTCCACTTCCACTCAGACTCCCTCATCATCAGCTGCGTGCCTGTTGCGTATGGTGAAACAGCCAGTGCTCTGGCACCTGCTGCAGCTCACACTGGCAGTGTTTCCTCTCGCCTGCCTCAGTGCCTTGATTACTGGGGCTGTGTCTGGACTTGATGTGGTGAGGCAGACTTGTGTGTCCCCAGGGGTTCATGTGAACCAGCCTCCCCCTCTAACCTCAGCCTTTCCGTGAGGCCTAAGAATGGCTCAGAAGTCCCTGCCTCCTACCCCCCAGCCAGTGCTTTAAACCCAGCTGGTTCCATAGCCCCAGGCCTCGCTGTGGGGAGTTGCTGCTGTAAGCGTTTGCTGTGCCTAAAGCACTGGTTTGTGACTTTTGGAAGAGGGGAGAGAGAAAACGTCAGGATGCCAGCAGCCTTACTGTTGGACACAGGGCTAAAATGCCAAGACTTAGGCTCCAGTTTCCTCTCAGCCAGCCTGGAAAGTGCAGGAACCCACTCTTAAAGCACTAGGATGTTTTCATAGGCCTGACACACCATGAGAGAGGTTGCAGTTTGCTTAAGAGAAGAGTATTTCTGCAATGTGGGGCTAGCACACAGAGCAAGCAACCTGCTTCCTGACAGCCGTACACATCCCTTGCCATTTCCACTAGTCTTGGAGCTGAGCAGTGGAGGGGCGTCACCAAGCTCCCTGGAGGTACCAGTTTCATTTTCCAGAGTCAAGGCAATGTGCCTTCCTCTTCCCATCACTGCAACACGCTGCCTTCATCCAAACATGAGCTGTTTGGTGGATGTGATTGATGTTGGCGTTTTGATACACCATTTTCATTCTCCAGTATGTGTTTAGCCTGTGGCTTTCTAGAGTTTTTCCTTTCTTCTTTTCCTCCTTCTGCACGACTGCAGCCTTTCTGCCCATCAATTTAGCTAGCTATGCCTCAAGTGTACCCCAAGCTGTCTGTGGCTATACTAGTGACTGTGGTTTGTATAGACACATCCGAACTAGTTTTGAACTCATTAGGTTACGTGCTGTCAGCATAGTAGGTGCTGCCACACTAAGGTCACTGCAAGCCTGGCCCCAGAGGCTGGGTAATTACCTATCCAGCATCACTTTTAGACTGTCATTTGTCACAGCTACTTTGCTGGAACTATCCTACTGTAAGATCAGTGTGAAACAGCAGCAGCACAGACAGATCCCAGGCATCCGCTTTGCTCCAGGGTGGTAGTGCTTTGTGAGGCACATATATGATGTTACTTATTCCTTATATCTCCTGCTCTCTGCTTGCCTGTGCTGATGAAGGGAAGCCCAGCATGGTTGCCAGTAGCTCTTGGCTGAGGTGATGGCTTTGTGAATAAGCTCTTGATTTCTTTTTTTCCCTAAATTGTCCTGATGCATCTTAACTGCTTCTTGGCAGCATACCTAGTGATCTGGCATCTTAGTCAGCTAATCCTAAAGCTCTCTGTCTTTCTCCACAGCTAAAAGAGCAGAGGGAAAAAGAGAGGCGACAAAAGAAAGCAAAAGCTGGAAGCATTTCCGAAGAGAGTGGGGAGTTTGATGACCTGGTGTCAGCATTAAGGTCGGGTGAAGTCTTTGACAAAGACTTATCCAAGCTCAAGCGTAACCGCAAGCGTTCGGGGAACCAAGGCTTAGAGACAAGCCGGGAGCGGGTGGTCACAAAGCTAAATTATTAATTACAAAAGGAAGAAAAATAATCAACCAAAAGAAGGTGATGAAAAAGGGCAAAACAAGGAAGATGAATATGTGCGATGGCACCTGGCTGACAGCTGCCCCGAAGGATTTCTTTGGTCTGTGGCTAGAGACGTTACCTTTCCATGATCAGCTTTTCTCTCATCCCTCTTCTGCACTCCTCATTTGAACCATTGTATAAGTGCCTCTGTGAAGCCAACAGGGCCTGTGACTGGGCCATGCAGAGCTGACAGATTTGCTTCTGGGAGTTTATTGTGTCATCAAAGGCTTCATGGTGATGACGGAAAGTACTTGGGCCTTGCAGACTGCCTCACAGCTGGAGAAAGATAATTTTCTGTGTGCCAAAGTAAAAACTAGTCTCGATCTCCATCTTGCTGATAACAGGCAAGACTGATTTCAGAGCAGCTCTCTGAACACCTCTCGCTTCTTCAAGATCTAGACTGGCCTTCAGGGGCTTGTCAAGATGTTGTTCTTGAGGTTTCCAGTTCCCTTACAGAATTGGATTTTATAAGCCATTGGTTAGCACATGAAAAATACTTTTGATCTCATGTTTTGTATAGTATTTTAGTGTGGTCTACACTGTCCAAAGCAAGTAATGATCTGAAGGAAGTAATGAGGTTCTAGAGCAAATTTAAATTCAAGAATTGGGATCAACATAAAATAATTTACAAAAGTCTTTTCTAGAAGCAGTTTTCTGGAATTTCTTGATGGTTGAGCCTTGAAGCTATGAAATGCATCTTCTAGGGAAGAAGCTCTGGCTTTTCTTTAGAAAACTAAACCACTGCCAGGTTGGGATTATGAGTAGATGACCGTGGAGCCTGTTGTCATTGCTGGAGGGCAGTAGGGAAAAAGTGAATATTTCTTACCTGTTTGTGCAAGATTTCTTAATACAGCCCAATAGAAATCAGGAGCTCCCTAGTATCATCCACAAGTCACAAGTAGCAAAATGCAAACAGGTTCACCGTCTGCAAGAAATGGGATTTCCACTTGATGCTAGCTGTGATTGCTGTTGGCATGAACTGGTCTTTCTGTCTAACAGTCTGACCTTCAGTGAACATGCCCCACCCTGACCTCAGGAGATCACATAAGTCAGTAAGATATGAATGGTGTCAAAGGAGAGCCTTGGAGCCCACAGCCTTTTCCACTTTGAAGGGATCACTTGAGACGAACCAGTGGAGGTTTCCATAATGAAAACTGAGAGTCTTTACAGGAGGACACAGAACTGTGTAAGCCAAGCAGGCTTTGGAGATGGTTTAATTCATAAGAAAGAAAGAAATAAAGCTGTATTTAAGCTACAGGTATGATGCACACAGTGAAACAGCAAAGAACCCCAAGAAGAGACTTGAATTCTGAATTCTGTGTGTCTTCGTAGCTCTAGGAAAGGGATTGGATTGTGTAGGCTGTCATGGGTTTGTTGGGGTTTTTTTTGGATCTTGTCTTCCTTTTTCATTATCTTCCCTGGAGAAAGAAAAGAGGAAAATAAAGAAATGGTGACGGATTCTTCCTCCTAGATGGGAAGAAATGCAAGAACACCATCTACAAACTATACATCAATAGTCAACAGCACAAAATGTGAAGGAATCCCAGGGAAGCAAAAAAAGCTCTATTTGTCACTTTAATAATTTGGTTTGATTTTTCTCTGAATGTCACTTAACCTCAGGCTCTGCACCAAGTCTGCAGAACAGAACTTCCTCTGCCATGCACGCTGCCTGATCAGTATTACACACTACCCATATTGGAGAAGCAAACTGTGGTGGTTTTCTGAACACTTTGAGAGTATAATAATTATGTAAACCATGGAAAGAAGCAAAAAAGTCAGAATTGTTAAACTCTAATGTTTCATTGTTTACTGAATTTTGAGTCTCCCACCCCAGAATTTTCCTATTTACAACATTCCAGACTGCCGCGCCTCTGTATAATACTCATCGTAAAGAGCTGGTATCTTACAAGAGCTGGGTGCATTCTCCTCCCTTACTATCCCACTCCCTTTCTGTGATTAGCTATTAACAGTCATGCCCATTGCAGTGAACACAAGCACCTTGCAGAAGAAAGACTGTATTTCATAAAGGTTTTTGAAAGTTTAAGAAAATCTCTCACTTTTTAAAGCATTTTTATTTTAAATCACAAAATGCATTTTTAGAAATGTCTCTTGTAAATTATATTAACAAGCTCCTTGCTGCTCCCTGAAGTAGACATGCTATATCCCAGCCCTTTTTGTTTGTCTTGTTTTAAAGCATGCCATATAACCTATGCCATGTAAGCCATATGAGAGGTGGTAATATGTGCCAAATTGGTATACAGTTGAGTTTAGATTTGGATTGTTCCTGAATTCCAAAGATGATGCTTTTAGGGATTAGAACATCCTAAGTTTTTGTACCCCCTCTTTGTTCTCCCTGGGTTTAGGACTCACCCAGAAATTCAGGTGTAGTGCCAATGTCAGCCCTGATGCAAGATGATGTGACTCATGGCTCTGTCCAATTTACGTCTGCTTGCTTGCTCCCCAGGTACTTGTTTGAAAAGGCACACTGTCAGCATGACAGTGCTGTCAGAGAAGAAATACCTCAGGGCAAAACCCTTGAATATAAATACAGCATTGCTCCTGCCCCGGTGTTTGTCAAACCAGGTTTGTGCTGTGCTTTTTGAAACTGAAGTCACTTTGCCAGGCCACAAATGTAGCAAAAGCAGAGAGAGTGATAAGCCCTCTGTCCATTTGTGTACACAGTTCAACCCCATTTTAAAGAGATCCTGTATGATGGTACGTGGTTCTCCGGCCACACTGAGAGTCAAAGAAAGCTTCTGTAATTCTGCCATCTCCTTGGCTCATACACAAGTAATGAGAGGTTGTGCAACTCCTGTAAATCAGCTGTGGTATACTTACTGGGATGGACAGGAAGCTCAGAGTCACAGCTCAACTTTCTCAGCACTCCAGTTCCCCAGACTCCTGCTTTGAATCTGTGGTGGTGGCTGAAAGCTCCATTCAGCAATATGGACAGTCCCATTTGGCTCTTGACTCCATGGTGAACATTCATGAAGAGGGTTTTGGAATAGCTCGCTTACACTCTGAGGCAAGCAGTGGTTTCATACAAGTGGTGACAAGCACAGAGGCCCGTTAATAAGTCTACTGTATGAGATGAAGCTGGCCACACAGAAGATAAGAAAAAAAGTTAGTTCTGCTCTAGAGCCTGGCATCAGATTCTTGCTGAATCCAAATTTGTCCTTGCTTCTCATCTCTTGGGTTCTGTGAGCACATCTACACTCTCTTCTTCATCAGCAGTTGTAGTAGAGTTGTTGAGTGCTGAAGGAGAAAAGAGGATTTATTCCTCATCCTCTAGTGCTAGCAGAGCCTGAGCAGGTGTAGCAAGCAGTCATGACATGTAACATTGAGGCATAACTTCTATTGCATCAAGAGCTGGAGAAGAGCTAGGGTCTGCTGTTGACCTTGCACCTGTGCCCAGCACCAGCATTTTAAGTGAAATCACTCTGTCTTTGGAAATAAGTGGAGGAGGAGTGAGAAAAAAAGGTAAAACTGAGGGTTTGTTCTGCTTCCTGCAGAAACATAGTCAGAGCTAACTTTATGATCTTCTTCACACCTAGAAGAGGAGGTACTTTCTAACTCTCCAGACTTTGTCCCTAGAGGTCTAGTGCTCACTCACTCTGTCACCTTTGTGTCTCTGCAGTTCTTAAGCAGGTTGCATTAGGATGATTCCAGTAAAGACTGAAGAACTTCCTCCCACTCTCTTTGGTCTGGGTCACTCACTCTTCTCAGCCGGTCGTAAGTCTCACAAGGTAAAGTGACTTCAGGGCAGCAAGGCCCTTCCATGCCTTGCAGCACAGCTATTGTCCAGGCACCGGTACCCTACAAGAGCAGAAGTAGGACTAGTGTTTAGTAGTGAGAGACTCCCCCACAAGGGAAACAGCCTGGGCATCCTTCAGAAGCATTTCTGTAATGTGTTCACAATGTCTGAGGAAGCAAAAGGAATCATGAGGGGCCCTGGTGGGAGACTGTGGGGCAGGTGTTTCCGTAATGGTCAGCCCCACTGATTGAATCTTTCCTCTTCTTTAGGAAAGCTCACACTCTGAGCTGGTTTGCATGGGAGAAGCTTGCGTCAGGAGTTTCTATGAGGGGAAAGGAGATCAGTTGTACAGTTGATGATGTACATGATATATGCAGTTTCGTTTCTGGGTTGGTTGTTTTGGGGGTTTTTTTGTTTGTTTGTTTGGGGGTTAAATGATTTTTAAAAAAAAAAAAAAAGGTTTTAGGAATCTCTAAGGGGAACCTGTAAATCTGACACCTCTATTTATTTTGCCTTATTTTAGTTTGCTATGTTTGTATGTATACACTGCATTACAGCAAAGACTATTGAGACCATGCCAGGGCATTACACCGGCTCGACAGCTGGCTTGGCTATTGTGCAGCAAGCTGAGCTAGGCAAGGGGATGCCTCTGAGCAGTCTTGGTATGGGAAGGGAGGGAGGAAAAAAATTTCCTTTTGCTTTTGCCATAATCACTTTGCCCTGGTGGTCCTGGTTGTGAGAAAGAAAGCATGCATTTTAAAGCATGTGGTGAACTGATGCTGGTTTATCTTAGAATGCTTTCTATAAAACCTGCTTATTTCTCAACATGAATCAAGGTGAGAAGATTGAGAACAGCTAAGCTGCACAGTTGCTCACTCAAACTTCACCCTTACACACAAATTCTGTCCATAATGCTACAGAAGTTTGGATAGATGGGCAAAAATGGTTCATGCTCTGTAACTTCTTACCAGAGTTAACACACTGGTGAGAAATACTGGGACAGTTCTTCCTCAGAGCTAGTAGCATTCCCTCCTATCTTCAAGGTCAAGGAAGAAGGATCTGCTCTATTTCCCCTCTCTCCCCCTTACCTCCCCAGATTATCCAGGGTAAAAATTATCTTTCAATTGGTTGGTTTTCTACCCATGGAGCCTCTAGAAATCACCGTGCATGGGGCCATGGCTCCTCAGCTTCTGTACTTGAGGTAGATTTCTTGTTGCCTGCCACCCAAAACATGTAGTCTCCATGGGCCACCTTACCTTCTGTTATCAAAGGTTGAAGAGTCCAACCTAGGTAACACAATTTGGCCAACTGAAAATAGAGAATTTATATTTGTGTGTGTATATATATATATAAACTATCTACTACTCTAAGTAGTAGTTTTGATGACTAATATCCCCTGAAGTTGGCCAGATTTTGCTCACTGTGCCTGCTGAGAAGGGTGCTGTTAGTCTGGCATGGTGTTTTGGCACCTCATTTCATGAGAGAGTCTGGATGCTTGCCAACCAGAGTCTTCTGTTATGGATGGTAATGTACTAGTTACTGTGGATCTATTATAAAGTTGCCCTGGGTTTACCCCAGTGTAATTCGAAGTAGCATCTGGAGCAAAACTCTCCTTTAGGCAGTTTCATCTGTTTACAAGATGTTCCACAAAGATCAACACTAGGAGCTCTCACCCACACGACCTAGAAAAGCCTCTACGACAAGCCATTCCCGCCACTTCATGCTTGCCCTTGAACAAGCTTGTTAAAAACCTTTGCAGTTTTTAGGAGAATTTTAAGGCAACGTCAGGTACCTGAGCCGCTCAGTGCTCAACGTCTCTCTTCTAAGCCATCCCCATCTTCAGTCATTCTTCTCCCCTGCAAGCCTGCTCAGATTGAAACTCACAGGTCACTTTGGGAGGCACCCCTGCCTGCCAAGCTAGAAGGTACAGTTGCTGCTGTAATGCCTTGGCGTATCCTCATTTCTTAGTCAAGACTATAAGTGAATTAAATGTACAAATCCTGTAGTGTCCTTTTTATCTGTATCTTTTTATAAGAATATACTGTAATACTAAAAAACAAAAGCAAAAAAATTAAAGATATATTGCCCCCACTGTGTCTCAGCAAATTTCTTTGTAGCTTCATTTTTCTGTGCATTTTGGTGGCAAGTCTTAAACGAGAGCTGGACTCTGGGTCCTTTTTTGCTAAGCTCTGGGTCTTTCTCTTTGGTCAAGAGCATGGTGCTCCTTAAGTGACACAGTCACTGTAGAGCTGGTGAGAAACTTCATGGGTTGTTCTGGGGGAACAAGCAACTCGGTGGAACACAAGCACATCCTCCCCACACCTTGCAATGGTAAAGAGCTAATCATGAAGCACCAGGTTACTATAACCAAAGGTCCTCTTAAAAAGACCATGAATAAAACACATTTTCAGAACAACATAGGTAACATAGTTCACTTAAAGAAAAAAAAGTACAACAGGAGTCCTACTATCTAAGAGTTTATAATCCATGTCTGGACATAACTAGTCCAAGAGAGAAAGGGAGTGCAGGGCTGAAGCACTGTCCATAAACTTGCTTACTTCACTGAGCAACATCCTGACAGCGAGAGCATGGCTCAGAGGAGAAGGAGGGGGCAGGAGAGGATTGCTTCAAAGGAAGGAGTTAAATAAGGCCAACTGAAAAGAAGCCAGGAAAGCCAGCATCCAGAGTGAAGCCTTCAGGGATGCAGTAGGGAAGAGAGAGAGAAGTTAGACACAGAACAGCAGGGTGAGCAGGAGGCACGCAAGGGCTAGGGCTAATTTGTCACTGAATCAAGGGATGTGCTGAGGAATTCCTTGGAGCTCAGGGGCAGAACCTTGTTTTCATCTTAGACACAATGTTTGCAGCTATTTCATTCAGACATGGATCTCCCTGTGTCTGTTAAAGGAAATAGCTTGCTGACAAAATTCATCCTTAAGCCACAACTTTTAATGCTTATCTTCAGCCCATCAAAGGACAATATTTAAATCATGCCTAATTTTGAGTGGAATCCTTGCTAGCTCTGTAGCACATTCCTGCAGTACAGGGTTTCATAGGGACCCCAAACAGAGCCCCAGCTCTTGGTTTTGTCTCTCAGGTGGGAAGGGCTGTGGAAATGAGCAAAATTAATCAGGGGATAATTACTTGCACAGACTGAGAACTAACGGGCAGCAGATGGGAGTCTGGGTGCTGTGTGGGAAGGTTCTTGGTTTATATTTGTTAAAAGGTTTCTCAGTTTCTCTGTTTTGCTCTATTTGATACAAACTTTGCTAGAGGTCTGGTTATAAGGTTCTTGCTTTACAGATGCAAAGGCAGAGGCAAAGGGATGTATCTGAAATCCAGGCATTTCGTGAATGGCAAAGGCAGGATGAAAATGCAGGGACTTCCCTGCCTTCTCTAGCAGATGGGTTTTAATAGAGGAGACCAAACCATTAGTTCTCTTCTTATTAGAGGTGAAACCCAGAAGCAATTGAATTTTCTCTGCTTTGAACAACTAGAGGCGTCCTGTACGAGTTCTAACAAGGAGACTTTTTTTTTTCTTTAATATTTTGGTTGGGGTTGAAGCACACAACAAGGGACTGGTGTCCTGCCCTGCAGGATGGGTCCAGCACGGAAGCCTCCTTCTGCCTTCCTGTTTGGCACTTTCCCCGTGGTCCTGGACTTCCCTGTCCTTGTCATCACTGCACACAAGCAGGGTAAGTACCTCATGGGTTTTTTTGAGCAAAGCTAGTGTTGGTGTTTAGATGCCCTGAATGACTGGGTATGAGGAGGAGGGTCAGGAAAGCTCTTAGTTCTTGCTGAGAAGGGCTGAGGATCTATTATTCATGAGTTTTCCCTTTCTTTAACCTTTGCCTTCTGTTTAAACAAAGATAACTTTTATCTTTGCCATAGCAGACATGGAGTGCTTTCTGGGAGAAATCTGCTTGGCCCTTTGGGAACAAATTTCTACTGCTAGGAAACTAAGTAAAGACTTTTTTTTTTGTTTCCTCAAAGTTCTAAAATTTGTTTTCTATGTTGCTGTACTAGATTTTGTTTGGGGTTTTTTGATGTTTCTGTAGCTAATGGGCTTCTTGCTGTTTTCTCTGAGACACAGTTGCAGTTTATCTCTACTTTATTCAGATTCTCCTCAGGAGGTAGGGTCCTCTTTTCCTTCCCCCCTCTCCCCCCCCCCCCCCCTTTCTTTTTTCCTGAAACGCCTCCCCCCCCCCCCCCCCCCCCCCCCAGTCTCAGGACAGATTGTTTAGGGGAAATGAGGGTGATGCTGCTTGTGGAGCCATGTAACTCTACTAAAATGTTGCTTGTTATCCATTTTTGGAGATTGCTGGTCTGTACAAGCACTAGTCTGGTAGACTGAATTTTCATATAAGATAGTGATGTAAAGGTGCATTAAGAAAGCAAAATGCCTTGTTCATAGATTCCTTGATGAGGAAATGAAGCAGAGGAGGATGTCAATTTGGTGTGCCTGGTTTTAATCTTTTTGTTTGTTTACTAGCAAGGTATGTTTCTACTGGTTTAAAAAAATAAAAACAAAAAACAAGCATATGAAAGCATCTTTGAAAGGAAATGTAACTAGGGCTCTCCCAAAGGGTTAACCTTTGCTTTTTAAGGACAAGTATTTTTCTTCATCTCCAAAACTCTCTTGCTTCCTAAGCTTAATTAGCGAGGAGGGATTGTCTGACTAAAAAAAACCCCAAACCTTTCCAGTCATGACCAAAGCATGAAAAATTACACAAATATATTAAGGAGTTCCAGTTCATTTAATACCTCTGGTCTGCATGCTGGCTCGGGGTAAGATGGGGACCTCTGGGCTTGCAGCTGGGAGTAAGAGCTGCAGGCAGCTCCTGGTGCCTGGGTTAAGTAAACCAGTTGTGGGATCGGAAAGTTCCTGGAGCTTCCCACTGCATGTAATTACTTGGGGTGAAGAGAGGGGTGCCAGACATCCCCTAGCAGCCAGCCTGCCCATGGGAACAGGGAACCTTAATGTTGGGTCTCGCTCCCAACCCCTGCAGTCCCTTCTTCAGGTAAGCTGTTGCCAGCTTTGTTGGCCATGTCTGACATACACCCTCATTTGTAGGACCCACATACCAGTCTCTTTCTAGAGATTCCCTGTCAGGTAGCTGCTAGTATCTGTAGACTCTCTTGTTTCAGGGTTTTTTTTTTATTCCTTTTTTCTTTCTTTCTTTTTAAAGTGGTGGAATTTAAAATGAGCAATTAATTGTCTACTGCCTCTCGCCCTCCAAACCAACACTTCTTCCCACTTGGTCTTGGAGAGTCTTTGTGTGAGTTGGAGGGTTTTCAGTGAGCTGGAGCCTTGCCTTGAGAAAGCTGCTGTGTCTTTCCTACCACTGAACCCTGGGGGTCCAGAGGGGTCTGAACTGCAGTGATTAATTTAATGTGGGAACCCAGGAAGTATACCTTGTTTTAAATGTGGGGCACAATGCTGTTCAGTCAATTCCTTGCAGTGCGCCTGGAAGAACATGTCTGTAATTACGTTAGTTAAAAAAAAAAAAGCCAAAGAAAATGGAAATGGGGGTGTGAGGAATAGGACTTCATAATTTATTGCACAGTGCGGGATGTGAAAAAAGGCTTTTTTTTCTTTTTTTTTTTTTTTTTTTTTTTGGCTGAAATGTCTATGACCAATAGTGGATCAGTCTGTCATATTACAGTAAGACTTTTGCTGTCCTCTGCCTTCATGGAGATACAATGGGAACAGCTATTCAGAACAGTTCCACCAATGACCGAGGCAGCTGCTAACCAGGGAAAGCAGAAAGAAGTCACGCAGAGACTTCCAGGATCTGGGGAGCTGGGCTCATATTAGCCCTGGACACCCCTCCCCATGGGGTGGACAGGGAGGAGAGTGTGTTGTCAATTATGTGATGTTGCTGCCTGTCCCTGCAGAGAGGAGGGCTCCCTTTTTCTCCATGTTCCTTGTGGATGTTTTAAAAAGACTGGGGTGGAGGGAACTGTGATTGTCAGGATTTCTTGAGATCCTGAGGCACCCTTCTGCCTGAGGGACTTGAGAAATGCATATACTCGCTACTTGTCTGTTTGTAAGTAAAGGATCTGTCTTGCCAGTGATTCTGCAGGGGCAAAGCTTGTGTTTTATCATCCTCTAAAATATCAGGAGTATTGTATGAATTGTCTTGGATGCCCCTTGAGACACTACTTGAGTATTTGCCTGTGGTGAATTCATAGCTTATCCTCTCATTATCATACACTGCCAGTGTTTTGCATTTTTGTGGCTTCTGGAAAGACAATGGTCTGTAAAGGTATCAGGAGGTGGTCTGTAGGTAGTGGCTGAGGAAAGAAAAAAGAGACCAAAACTTTTTTATGATATTGTGGCAATACTGTGAAAGAACAAAGAAGGATTCCATCCAGCCTGCCAAGAAGGTTAGGTGGTGATTGGATTCAAAAGATAAGAAATGGTGTTTTAAAGCATCTCTTTGCTATTGCATGTTCCTGTGATTGTGAGCAGGCCTGATGCAGGCTGTGCCGTGCTGGCAGCTGTTTGTGCTCAGTGGCTTTTGGGTGTGATGGGAACTGTCATCTTAGTCCCTGCAGAGTCACGAGGTGTTTTCAGGGGGAGAAGTAGGAATCAGTGCTTGCCCACCCTTGGGCTCACAGTAAGGTATCAGAACTGGGCAAGAGTTTCCTTGGGTAACATAGACTATGTTTGTATCCTCAAGCAAGTCTGGATCTGCTTGTACTTTGTAGAAGTAGCTGGTTAACCTCCAAAGGCAGATTTATTTTTTTTTTCCCCAGAGTTGCCCAATCTTTTCCTTCATTTTGGGCTTCCAAGCAGGAAAATATGTTTCAGAGCCATGCTCTATTTTGCTGTAACCTATCCCTTCCTTCTGCTCCTTGTGTCCTTCAACACATGAGCCCTGTTCATCTCCCTCTTGTGCCCTCACTAGTCCTTTCTGTTGCCATTACCCTTTGCGTGCCCACCTTGGGAGAATCTGCTACCCTTTCTCCATGGTGGTAAGAACTTCTGGAGCCTGGACACCTCGGGCTCCAGGTAAAGCCCCTTGCAGAGGCTTGTCTCTGAAACAAACATGCTTGCTCTGTGTTCAGCCCAGCCTTTCACCAGGTGCTGCTCTAATGGGGCAGGAGTTAGCAAGTGTATCAGATGACACATCCTACCCTCCTGTGATTCTCCTCATGTGATCTGCTGTTACTCATCCAGAGAGCGAATATTAAGCCTGTAGTATTGCTCTTTTAGAATGGCCGTAAACATCTTCCCTTGCTCTAGTCCCTGAAATGAAATCTTCTCCTTAAGTGGAAAGGAGGCCTTTTCCACAGCTATAGAGCTGAGGGTGCCCCTGTAGTCACAGGGATGGGCACCCTTTCACCACAGAAGCAGCTCCATCTCTGAGGCAGTATGACATCGTGATCAGAGTTAGCTGTGGCCTGGGGGATGCTGATCTTGTGACAACTCCCTGTGTTTCAGTGCTGGGATGCATCAGCAAGCATGTCTTAGATTTTTACTAGGGTCAAAGAAAGGAACTCCAAATTGCAACTTGTCCCATAGTTGCAATCCTGTCCTTGTCAGGCAGCTGACAGTTCTCTGTTCCTAACTGATCCTCTCCCAGGGGGATGCTGACCAGCACATCCCAAAGCGAGACTGGAGAAGGAAGGGGATAAATCAGATATTGAGGCAACCTTACTCTCCCATTTTTAACCCATGCTGGCATCCTAAGCCAAACAGGAAGGCAGCAGGAGTTTGGACAGGGAACAGTAGACCTGACAGTGTAAAGCAAATCCAGTATAATTATGGACAAAATCACAGAAAATAGCTGAGCTCTGATGGGCAGGCTCTTTCCTGAAATCTTCTCACAGGATTGGTGCCCAGCCCTCTTCACTTCTTACTCCTGCCTGCCCTTTCCCTCAGCTCTACCATGAGCTTTGCCACCCTGGAACATCTGCACATCTCACAGTCACTGGAACAGGACAGGGGATGTCATCAGTGCACATGGATGTCTTCCCTTGGGAGGCAGGGAGGTGAAATCTTAATCTAATGTTTGAGCAAAACTGAGGGACAAAAGCCACATCCACCAAAAGCAAGCATCTTCAGGTGCATTTCAGATGTGAGAAGTGCTAAGGCTTGCGAATCTGTCTCCAGGTGTTCACTGTTGAGTGCACAGAACACCAGGAGGGACAGCTTAGAGTCCCCATCTACAAACAATAATTTGAGTGACTTACCAAGCACGACACCTTGGTCTGGCCCACATGTCTGTGGTCAGGTCCTCCTGGATCACAGTGCAGGCCTGTAGTGGTGGGACTGTCCTTTTCTTCTTGCCTTAGTTGCAACAAGCTTCATGGGATGCCAGCACTGTCTCTGCTCATAGCTGGGGGAGCAGCAGCTCCTGCCTGTGCTCAGGATAGGGCATGGTCCTCAGGCCATGGGCGACCTGGCATGTGTTCCTGGGGGCAGCAGCTGCCCAGGCACTTCTAATCTCTCCAGCATTTTCACTATTTTCCCCTGTTGCTTAGCTGTCCCCATCAGACATCCCCATTTCTTCCACTGCTAGTTCTGTGTCTGGTTCAGATTTCTTTGCTGTCTTTCCTTGTCCCACATCTACATGAGCCTTCTGGCACAGAGTAGTGAGCGAGGTTTGGAGCTGAACCCCACCATCCTCCCCGGGGCTCTCATGGAGCCATGTCTGCCATTCCTGGTAGCTTTGTTCCTCAAACACTTCCAAGGCACTCCCAGCCTTGATGGGTGCAGGGAGCTCCACCAAGTGTCCAACCAGTCCTTTGAAGAGCTTCAGTTGCGTATGTGTGGAGACATTTTGTCTGAGGGATGAGGCTAATTCTAGGCCATGGTAAAACCCTGAACAGCAGCTCTGGCACCAGCTGCTCTGATGAGCTGATGTACTCACTGCTGAGCTGAGCTACTAGCTGATGTGGAGGCAGCCCCTGTGCACATGTGTCAGGCAAGGGAACAGGTGCCAAGAGTGTGTCTGGGAGGAAATTCTTGCTGGTGCCATGTGAGGTTGGAGGAACACTTGGGTTTTCCCCTTCCCTTCTATAAATGTTTTTTGTGAAAACAGGTTTCTTAACTTGGGTTACAACAGCGAGGGCTTAATGAGCTTCTCTGTAAGGAGGAAGCTACCAGTGACACTTGCACTAGAAGAAAATCTTGGCTAGGTTAGATAGGAGGTGAGCCTCAGGAATGCAGCCTGTCCTCAAATTATGTTAAAAAACTTCTCCTGACTGCACTCAAACCTGTGTCTGATGCCTGGTGGGATATCTGCTCTCCTGCAGCTTGGTGAGCATGGGGGAGTCCCAGGGGCTGCTGGGGAAGGAAGTGCAATCACTGCTATTAACCCCCCCATCCCCTGTCATAGGAAGTGGTGGCACTCCTGCTTTTGGGCTAAGGTGCTTGGTCTGAGCCTGACTTCCCAGAACTCTGCCTCCCTCATAGCTGAGGACATTGGAGGAATTTTGCCAGGCTCTCGTGCAGCTTGGTGAGCATGGGGTAGTCCAGGACACAGGGAGCCCTGTTCCCGCTGCTGGTGGGAGCCCAAGAGCACTCACTCCAGCCAGCTGGGTTTAATTTTAGAAACACGGTGCTATCTTGGGGCATCTTTTTCCACGGAATGCAAGTCTTTAAGTAAATAAATAACAGCTTTGTGGAGGTGGAATGATGGCCCATAACCGCACTGCAAAACACGCACTGAGCAAGTAGAGCCCTGTTTCACTTGCATGTGGAACCACTTTGTACAGATGCAGTGGCTGCACCACCTCCCTCACCTCCCTCCCCTCCCTCAGCCCCCCTCCAGAGCTGGACATGTGCATTGATTAAAAAGAAATAAAAACACCTTGAAATACCAGCCTCGGAGAAGTGGAAATGAAAACCCCTCCAGCTGCTGGGGTTCAGCTAGAGTTCTTTGGCATAGGTTTGCAAAAGCTATAGTTTACTGGCAGCGGGCTAACTGTTCCTGGCCATGCCTTTGCTGCATCTGGGACATCCCAGAGGGATTTGCTTTGAGGCATCCTCAGTGAGCCCTGAGGGAAATAGCAGCCTATAAAGATAAATGCAAGAAACTTGTGTTTAAATACCCCTCCCAGTCTGGTTGGCCGAGAGCCTTCTGCATATAGTTGTATTCCTGATGCCTGAATGTCCTGGGTGTGTCCCTCAAAGTGTGTTTGCTGCCTGGAAAATCCTGTTAAAGCCATTTTACCAGAGCAAGAGCTCATTTTTGCTGCTCAGGTCATAGAATGCCTTGGGTTGTAAGAGACTTCTAAAGCTCATCTAGTACAACCCCCCTGCAGTAAGCGGGGACATCCTCAACTAGATCAGGTTGCTTAGAGCGTCATCAAGACTGACCTTGAATGTCTCCAGGGATGGGGCCTCCACCACCTCCTGGGGTAACCAGTTCCAGTGTTCCACTACCCTCAGAGTAAAGAACTTCTTCCTAGTGTCCATTCTAAATCTACCCTTCTCTAGTTTAAAACCATTGCCCCTCATCCTATCACTACTTGTCCTTGTAAACAGTCTCTCCACAGCTTTCTTGTAGGCCCCCTTCAGGTACTAGGAGGCTGCTATAAGGTCTCCCTGGAGCCTTCTCTTCTCCAGGCTGAACAACCCAAACTCCCTCAGCCTGTCCTCACAGGAGAGGTGTTCCAGTCTTCTGATCATTTTCATGGCCCTCCTCTGGACTTGGTCCATGTCCTTCCAGTGTGGAGGGTTCCAGAGCTGGATGCAGTACTCCAGGTGAGGTCTCACCAGAGTGGCAGACTCACCTCTCTTGATCTGCTGACCATGCTGCTTTTGATGCAGCCCAGGATGCGATTGGACTTTTGGACTGCAAGTGCACATTGTTGGCTCATGTCCAGCTTCACATTCACCAGAACCCCCAAGTCCTTTTCCACAGGCTTTCTATCTCCTTATCCCTCAGCCTGTATTGATAATGAGGATTGTTCCAACCCAGGTGTAGGACACTGCACTGAGTCCTGTTGAAGCTCATGAGGTTCACTTGGGCCCGCTTCTCCAGGTCCCTCTGGATGACATCCCATCCCTCTGATACACGGACCACACCACTCAGCTTGTCTGCAGATGGCTGAAAAGTGCACTCAATCCTGCTGTCTATATCATTGATGAAAATATTAAACAGTACTGGTCCTAATATTGACCCCTGAGGGGCACCACTTGTCACTGATCACCATCTGGACTTCCAGCCATTGACCACTACCCTCTGGATGCAACCATCCATCCAATTCCTTATCCATTGAACAGTCCACCCATCAAGCCCATATCACTCCAACTTGGCAAGGAGGATGTTGTGGAGGACCATGTTAAAGACCTTGCAGAAGTTGGGATAGATGACATCCATAGCTCTTCCCTTGTCCACTGAGGTAGTCACTCCATTGTAGAAAGCCACTATGTTGGTCAGGCAGGACTTTTCCTAGGTGAAGCAGTGATGGCTGTCTCTGAACAGCTCCCTGTCCTCCATGTGCCTTATCAGACCTTCTAGGAGAATCTGCTCCATGATCTTTCCAGGCACACTACTTCAGGAGACACTGGCTCATCTCCATGAGACTTTGGCTGTTCTGCTGTGTTCCCAGCATGCCTCAGGGCAACAGGTTGAAGGCCCTTACTAGCTCCCCATCCCACTAACCTTGGCATGTCATCCCATAGCTTGTCACAGACAAGCCTGATATCCCCCTCCCCCTTCATATCTATTCAATCAGTCCTGCAATATCCTGAGCAAAGACTCTCTTCCCCTGTTGAGAAAGGTGTCTCCCATTTGATTCCAGAAAGCCTGATGCTGTGTAGGTCATACCATTGTCAAAACCCCCAAATTTGTATAAATGACACTGACCACAGAGCCATGTATTAATAGACTGGATTTGATTGTTCATTCCAATGTTGCTTTCTGTGACTGGAAGAACAGAAGAAAAGGTAACCTGTGCCCCAGAATCTCTCATGACCTGTCCCAAGGCCTTAAAGTCTTTTTTAATTGTTCTTGGACTACCAGTCACTGCTTCCTCTCCACCTATATGGAAGATCAGTAATGGGTAATAGTCCAAGGACTGCACCAGGCTAGGAAGTTAGTGATGTCCCTAACCCAGGCTTCAGGGAGACTGCATACCTCCCTATGAGAAGGGTCTACCTGGAATATTGGACTCTCTGTTCCCCTCAGAAGAGAACCACTTACAACTATAACCGTTCTTTTCTTCCTTGTGGATGATTTTGAGATACGGATGGTGGGCTTTTCTGACTGTGGGCATACATCTGGTATAGACTGCCCATCATCCACATCTTCATTTGGCTGGTCTTTCCCAACCAGAGCCTCATACCTGTTTTGCAGTGGCACCTGGGAAGATGAGGTGGGCAAGGAAGGAGTTTGTCTGCTTCCTCGACCATGAACTAGTCTCCATTCGCTCCCCTGATCCAGGTTACTGCCTCTGGTCTGACAGGGGCAGAATACAGGGGTCCTCTGATCCTGAGTACTTTTGGAATGGTGCCCCCATTTCTGTGTCAAGGAGGGCAGGGCCTGGCTCCACCATTCTATTGCCTGCCTTGATACTCCTCAACCTTTCAACTACCTCTTGCAGTTCTGCCACCAGGCAGAGGAGATTATCTACCTGTTCACAATGAATTTAGCAGTTATCAATCACTGCCACACTCTGCCAGTGAAAGGCTCTGACATTCCCTGCAGCCTGTGACCTGGACGCCTCATATTTCCGTGGATGCTCCATCTGGGTTCCTACATCCACCCTGACAAGTGTTGAGCACATGACCTTTTGCTGAGTGGAGAGACCGGAGAGGTCCAGCAGTTCTGAGATGGCAACTGTTGCATAAGCTGCAGGTAACCGTGTCCCTCTGAGTCAGCAAGGTGAGCTCTTCTAAAGCTCTCAGTCTGAGCAAGACCATACCACAGTAGTCTTCCTCTGATGCAGGGACTTCAGAGATGCATCGAATTCTGAAGGGTAGAACAAATGGTGTCAAAATCACCCAGACTGCTGGGTACTCACTTGGTTCTGCTCCCACTGCACATTGCTGCTGCTGGGACAAGATGGTGACTGAGATGACAGAACACTGTGCTTATATGGAACCAGGTCAGGAGCACCCATCTTGTCTGTAGCCCTCCTGGGTGCCTCCTCAAAGCCAAAGTGGTGGCTAGACTGTGCCTAACTGTGGAAGTATGAGAGAGCTCTGGCAACAGTCTGTACCAAGAGGCTTTGAAATTGGTGTCTGTGGCTTGGAAAAAGCATCGTGTAGCATCCTGGTGCCACATGCAGACAGGATCCTTGAAGAGGTTTTGCTCTGGTCTTTCTCATAAGAAGACAAGCTTACCCTATCCTTTTTCCTATAGTCCTTAGCAGAACCATTTTCAGGCAAGACTGTGATAGTTTTGTGTGTTTGTTCAGGGCTGGTTGTAGGATTTGGATTCATGGCAAGGCTTGGGGATTGCCAGCTGCCCCTTGGCCTTGCTGATGGCTTCCCTTCCCTGTGGTCTGTGAGGGTAGGAGGATTTTCCACGTGGTGTGGTTCTTCCTGCTCCTCCTCTGCAAAGTACCTGGCTAAGCTGTCTCCTTTCCTCCTTGGCCGCAGCCTGATGCTTCCACAGATACCACAGGTCAGGAGATAATTTTATTTTTTGTAAAATCTAGTGAGGGCCCTCTCCTGTGGGGCTAGGCAGGCTCTGCCCATGTTCTCTAGAAGCCTGGGATCAGGGAGGCCTTGGCAGCAGCTTGTCGTTTCCACTGATCCCAATTAAGATTCATTTTTGGCAGGATGGAGCCTTTTGAGCTGCCAGCTGCAATAGGAGAGATGAGGCTTCAAGGGCAGCAGAAATTACTCACTTCCCTCAGCTCATTTTTTTGGATCTGGGCTGAGGATGGCCCCAGGAGCTGATCTGCAGAAGCCAAACGAGCCACACAGAGCTAAACCATTTCCATTCAGCGTCAGGCCCGGGGTGGGGAAACGCAGCTCTCCAAAGTGTGGAGACTGTGGGTGGCAGATGGGAAGGTGGCAGGAGGGGAGGGGATGGGATTGGGAGGGTGCAGCTCCATGCGCTGCCTCGAGACAGCAGCATTCCAGCTTTGCTGGAATTCTGTGCATGAGGAGGCTCCAGTGCTGAAATGAGCCTGTTAATGAAATGGAAGTTCGTCAAGGACCTGGCAAGTGTCAGTACCGGTGGGTCAGAGCTGTGCAGATGAAACCCCTCTCTCTCCCAGCCTTGCAGGAGCAGATGCCACCACCTGGGTCTCTGCCTGGTGCAATGCTGCACAGCTCTGCTCATGTTGATGGAGCTTTGGCACAACGTGAACCAGCAGGTAACCAGCCTATTAATGGAGTGGCTCTACATCTCATGGACGTGTTATTTTCCAAGCATAATATTAAGACAACTTTACAGTTTCCTGACCCTCCTTCTGTCTCCTCCTCTTGCTCCCCCACCTCCTGTCACTCCTGTCACACTGCATCCTTGACATTGAAACTAGAGGCTCTGCTTTTGCTGGCCTTGTGGTCTTTCAGCTGGCTACACTGAGAGTTTGTGGCTTTGAGTGGGAGCTCCAGAATTTGAGGATAAGCTCTATGCCTTCTGTGTTGATGGAGCTATTGATGAAGCAGTTGCCTCTGTAATACTATTGCTAATTTGGGTTTCTGGAAGCAATCCTTAAGCAATAAGAAAGTGTGAAGCTTTGCTCCATGGAGCAAGTGTTTTGCAGATGGCACCTTGGAAAGCCATGCACACCAGGCAGCTTGCCTGATGGCCACAGCCATGCCATTGAAGATGGGTTGTGCACATGAAGCTGAGCAATGCCTGGTTTGTCATGCAGCTCTGCTCAAAGCGAAGCTCAGCTGTGCTTCCAGGCACCTGTCCCTTTGTGTGAACTTGCACTCAGCTGCACTTCACAACTCTTATTTTGGGTACCTTTTGCTCCCCAAAGGAGCAAACAGGGTAAGTACAAAAATAGAGATGCTAAAATGAAAGCTTTCTAAACATGGCACTGTCAGCGTAGAGCGTCAGGGGAAGAGTAGAAATAGCTGGATTTGTGTCATGGCTATGACTGTTTAAGCTTGTTGTGACCAAAATGAGAATCTGCTCTTCTGACAGGGTGCAGTGAGCTCACCCAAAGGCCTTCAGGCCCAGTCTGTGAAAAAGGCTTTATCTGCTCCACCCTGTGCCTTTCTGGGGAGCATGCCAGACATGTCATGGGTTTGCCTGTCATTGTCATGGCTTTGCAGTGCGCCTCGGATCTATAGATCTACTGCTTTTGAAATCTAAACGAAGTCTTAATAAATAAATAAATGAAAAAAAAAAAAAAAAATTCTAGTCAGCCCACTGCAACCAGCAACTCCAAATGTTTTTAGGTTCCCCAGAATGCTAAGCTGCTCTTGGAGCAAGACTCTAGTTAAAGTGAACTGTGTTTCCATTTAACTAATTAGCAGTCCTGCGTGGTGGCCAAAGCACACATGATGTTACAGCCTAACTGTTAAATCTGTTACATGCCTGCATAACTGCTGTTGAGGCAGCCAGCAGGAGCTGCAAACAAGAAAAGGGCCAAGGAAGGGCTGGGATGGAGGGCCAGATTCTGTTCAGTCAAATTCCATCTAAAGCTGAGTAACAGCAGTGAGTTACAGAGAATTATTGCAGGTCACCAATGGCTTAGAATAGCTAAAAACTTCATTCCCCTTTTTAGTGCTCAGTTGTTGCTTTTAGAAAGTCTGGTTTTGAGTGGTTCCCATCTCTTCAAAAGCTATTTCAAGCTGCATCTTCCCTCTATACCCCACTCTTCTTCCCCCAGCAGTTTCTGAATGCACTGCTCTCTTTGACATAGATTGAATCTCTTTGAGAATACATAGTGATCAGCTTCTGCTGGCTTCTCCCCTTTTTATGCTGTATCCATTTTTTTTCCAGGGCAGTCTGAGGGTGGGGTACCTAGCCTCAGGATGTGGCTGTGAAGGAACGGGAGGCTGAGCTGCCATAAAAGATGCTGTCTGGATTAGCAGTGAACAGACAGTAACACACAAATGGGACACTAGCTGGGACAAATGAGAGCTTCCAGCAGGCAAACGCTATGCTGCGCACGCAGTGCGAGGGCTGCCACGATCTGCACTCGTGTTGTGTTTGGCATGCACAGTGCTAGAGGTGCAACTTGTGCTTTTACGGCATCCTTGAGAAGAAGGAGGTGGTAGACTCTGAGCTTTATGGTGTTTCTTTTGGTAAATCTTCAAAAGCCTAGTTCCAAATTAGGAAGCAGGTCCTAGAAAATGTATATAAAGTTTTGTGCTATCTGACCAAGAGTGGAAGCAGTTGGAGGCTGTGCCTGGGAGAAGGAGACCCTCCGGCAGTACAGCTGTTCTCTCTGCCCTCTTTCAGAGCATCTGCACTGCACAGTGGCTGGTTACAGTGAACAATGCACTCAACTAAGCTTCCTCAGGTAGGAACAGGTCTTCTCAACAGGAGAAAAGGTGAGAGCTTTCCTGGAAGCTCAGGTGGATTGATTACCCAGGGAACACTCCTTAGACTTATTCCTGATTCAGGAAGGATGGACAATACAGGCACTTCCTCAGACCTCAGTTTCAGTGCCCCATCACTCACACTAAGAGGGAGAGCTCTGGCTGGATGCATAGATAGCTTATGTTAGCACTGTTTTGTGTTGCGGAGTGTTACATGCAGCCACTGACTTGGAACAGGCATGTGGAAGAGAGAAGCTGGGATAATGATGACAGATGATAAATCATGATTCTAAGCCTACAGGATTATTCAGTTTAATAACAGCCAGATAGCGATGAGTTTCACTCAACAAAAAACCAATAGATTCTTTAGAGTAAGTAATAAGTTACTGTGACTGATCCCTTGCTAATTGCCGATTAATCATTGCAAGTCTGTCTTGTTGCTTGTCCAGAGTTAACTATTCATAGAAGCTTGTGGATTGAAACATAGATGTTCTGTTGAATGAATAAAAAGGGTATTCAAAGTAATGTGAAACATACTCCATTACAACTAGTATTTATTAAAAATGCAGTGGACAAAAAAAAGCAAGCTTCCAAAAAGTAGTCAGTTCATCAACATACATTACACCCTTGCCCACCCAGCACCACTGAAACATGCAGTGCTATCAGCTCATTTCTCTTGCAAAATGGTCTGTTGCCTCATGCTTGGTTCATTACCTATAAATGTGCATAGTTTCAAGACCTGATCATGTAAAATGAGCACAAAATGGCACCAAAGTCTGTTTGCCCAAAGCTCGACCCAAGAAAGTAGTGAAATGTGCGTAAGTAGCAAGATGTGCAGTTATGGGTGTGCTCTGTAAGTCCCTTGTATGGTCTTGAGTCTGTTGTGTGAGCTTTACAGCATGATGGCAAACTTCTCAGAAGCCAAAGAATCATATGCCCCAAAGCATCATTTTGTTACTACTGAGTACATCTAGTTTCCTTTTCATTTTCAAAACTATCTAAAGACTGGGAGAAGGCAGGGAGGGCAGGGGGTGTTGTACATGGTGGGGGAAGTTAAGTGCTTGTGTAAATCAGTTAATTCATCAGGTTACACACATGCTTCCTTTTCCCAGCAATTTGTTTCCATGCTGAGCTAGGGAAACTTTTTTTGCTACGGGCACAGCAGCTCCACAGATGAACACACACACTGTCTTGTATCTGCAGGGCCAGGGGGAGTGTTGGTGCACAGGATGGTGGTGCAAGGTACACTCCTGGGAAGGAGAAGGAGGGCCCCTAGGGCTTAGACAGATCAGCAATATCAAAGGATATTCACTGTTAACACTGAAGGTAGGTGTGAAAATGTTTATGGAGTTTGGGCACCAAGCTTTCAAAGTCTCCTTCCCCTTTCAGCTGTAGCTGCTATGGGTGTCATTGTATGTGCCTTATCTCACAGTGACAACAAATAAAGAATCAAATTAATTCACCTGCAATGGAAAAAAGTGCCTTCTGGGGTAGCTAGTGTATGAGATGTTTTTTTTAAAGGAGCTGTAGTAAAAACTATTGCGTCGTCCTCTTAGACCTGTGCTTAACTTTTGAGTGAGCAGGATGTGCGTGACAGTCTGGTGTGTGCTTTACGGATGCTCACCGTAATTTAACCTCATTTTATGAGAAGCAGCTACTTGCAAAGTTTAAGATGTCTTTTTTTCAGTAGCCTGTTTGACCTTATTAGCGCTATCTTCAACTCTGTGCGTATGGAGAGGGAGCACCCTTAATTATATGCAACTTCACATTAGCCATAAGCACTAGAAAACAAGTAAACCAAAGTTAAAAACCACCCTGTTTAGAGCATTTAAAAGAACCCATCAGTATTAACAACAATGTTGAGTAATTTCTTATCTAGGATAGTCAATTATCAAAGCTATTTAATGCTACATGACAGTGACCCCTGGTACATTTATGGAGACAAGTGCTCTGTGGCCAGACGACTTCATGAAAGCACATTAGAGAAACATGCAAGTAAACACTCTGGCCACAGCAACAGCAACTACTTTACTCTTCCAAGTGGCTACTAGTATTAAAAGTTTGTTATATCTGTCAGGACTACACAGGTTCCTGTTACTAAATGCTGCACTGTAGGAATAAAAAAAGTGGGACTCTTTTGGGGCTTGGTGTGACATCTATTTCTCAAGTCAGGGAGAGCTGACACCTACTTTTGTGCATGGCATACTTAAGCCCTGAAGCATGCAGAAACAGGGCCTCCATGTTATCTGAGTGCTAAAGTCAAAATGCTGTAACATGCTTTTAACATTGTAAAAGGTATCTTCCAGATCAGCAAAAGAAAAAATTCTTCCAGTGTCTACATCATGTTTTACAGAGCACTCAAGGCAGAGAGCTGGGCAGCTGCCATCCTTTTTTTTTTTTTGAAAAAAAAAACCAAACCCAAATCTGTATGTGGATGTTTCCTACTTGCAGGCAAGGGAAGCAGCAGCAGTGCAAAGGGGATGGTAGCTGCCCCTCTAACCCTGGCTATTCCATGGTTATAGTCTCTGCTGTATGGTGCGTTCTTTTCACTGTCACTTTCTAAATTCAGCTAGGGTTGGTCAGGGAGACAGAATGACAGACACAGGTCTGAAATCTTAATCCTTGACTTAAAAATAGTTGCCAAGTAACACCACTTGCTTTGTTTCCAGAGCTCACAGATGCATTGTGTGATGACAGCAGCTATGAATATTTCACAGCAAGATAGGGGGGGAAAAACCAAGACCTCTGTGGCGTAACTAGGAATATTTGCTCAAACTCAGGGTGAGAACACTGAAATATAGGTACTGGCAGAGTGGAGAAGTATGTCCTCTAAAAATATGATTATCATGGTTAGCACATGGCTATCAACAGAGATAAGTGGCTCCAGTGCTCACCCAGACGAATGCTGCAGGGTAAGGGAAAACTGGAGTTGTAGGGTTGTTGTATGGTGTAACTGCTGAGGTCTCCAAACATATCAGCTGAGTAAAAATAATTCTGTAAGAGGCTGAACATGAGCAAGAGTCACTTGGAGGGCTGGAGACACCTGGATATGATCTAGACCCTTGAGAAGTCTCCCCTCTGCCCCCCTGTCTTACTAAGCAACTTCACCTCTTCAATCACAATATCGTGAGTAACTGCTTTGCACATGTCATACACGGTCAGGGCAGCCAGGCTGGCAGCTGTCAGAGCTTCCATCTCCACGCCTGTCCTCCCCCAGGTCTGACAGGAGCTGCGAATCACCACTGCGTGTCTTGCCTCATCCAGCCTCAGCGACACCTCAACGTGATTGAGGGGAATGTTGTGACACAGTGGGATCAACTGGCTGGTTAACTTGGCTCCCTGAATTCCTGCAATCTGGGCTACTGCCAGCACATCCCCTTTCTTCACCTGGTTCTGCCTCACCATTCCAAATGCCTTTTCACCCAGGCAGACCACAGCACTAGCAACAGCAGTTCTTCTTGAATCTGGCTTCCCTCCAACATCAACCATTGTGGCCCGTCCTTCTTCATCAGTGTGAGTCAAGTTGTCAGAGTCACGAGGTACCTTGGTGCAAGATCCCGAATCCCTGGCACAGAATTCAGATCCTGGACTTGCCTCTTTGGACTGACAGTCCACAGAAACTTGGCCAACAGAAGAAGCCTCAAGGCACTTTATATCAAATGTGGAGCTTGGATCCTTCTGGGAGACACGGCAGCCTCTGAGTTGGGTTTGTAGAATTCCTGTTGTTATGGGCCACTGTTGTTCTGGGTGAGATCCTGGCAGGAAAAGTTTTCCTGTAAGCTTATTTTTCATTAATGGTTTTCCCATTTGTTTGGGTAAACTTGCTCTCAAAGTCAGCCAATGGCTAAATGTGTGGCCCCACTGTTTGGAATTTGGGGGATTCTGTAGGGCATCTTGGCATAGTGGGAATGACATCAATGCAGGATCTGGGGGAAAAAAAAGAAGTAACATGAGAATACATCTTACTAACTGGAAAGCTAAGCTAAGTCTGCAAGAGCCGAGAATCCTGTCAGAACACTGTTTGCACCTTTCTGTATTGCAAAAAGTTCTGTAAGCCTCCAAACATCCACTTTTCAAGTTCCTTCTCTTTCCTCTCATCAGTTCCCTGTATTTGCTGTTTTCTTATTACAAACCCCATGACTCAAAATACTTATTTCAAGGTCCCTGACAAGAAGAAAGAATTTGCTTTCAAGAAGTATCAATGCTTATGGGGAAACAGCAGCCAAAAAAGCTTATAGGGACATCAGTTCTTAAGAAAAGCAAGCCTCAGCATCCATTTGAGATTGTTCCAGCACCCGTCTTCTTTTGAAAGCCTGGCAGAGTTAACAGGAAATTCTTGCACTCAGATTCTCAACTTTGCCTTCCAAAACACCTTCCCCCTAGCACAGGCAGCTGCACTTCCTGCTTTCATCTCCTTCTGCTGGGAAGAGTCACACCAGCACCTGAGGACAGCAGCGGTCAGAAGCACTGCATCTGCACTGTCTACAAGCTCAGAAGGTGGCTCTGTGATGGGAACCTCTCTTATTATTGCCAGCTCTTACCGCATTAATGACAGCTGAAGTTTAAAAACCACACTCCCCTCATTGACAGATAGATTTTTAAATCTACTCAGAAGTACGTTCCAAGTTGAGCTGGCTGAGCTCCCAGCTGGCAGAGAGGTAGCAAGCCCTCCTGCCCCTTTTCACCATTTAATCCCTTGGTTTTGGCATTCGCACAGGGCTACATGCCAAGCGTCAAGATAGAGTCTTTTTCACATAAAAGTGATTTGTTCTGTACGTAAAGAGAAAGCAGTATAGAGGTAAGTGGCTAAACCCTAGATTAATAGCCTCATTGATAAGCATGCTTCTCTTTTTCTGGACCTCCTGCTCACTTTGCTCTGAGAAACCTGGAATTAGGTTTTGCTCAATAACCTCCTTTGGTAGTTCTGGTAGTTGGGGACCCCCTCACTCATGAGGTTTCAAGTGAATCCAAGTAGCTTCCTGGCCCCTCTACACCTTGCTGAGCTGCCTCTGCTGCCCTGACCTACAGGTATCATCTTGGACTGTCCACATGGCAATAACAAGACACAGTATGGACAACCCATTGGCTGTTTTAAAAACAAAAAAACAAACCAATCTCTTTCTTGTTAGTCCCAACCTCTGCTATAACAATATCGATGCACTTAGCACCTTTTTTCATCCAGAGTACCCTCCAGATATCTGAGAAGTGCTCATTACTGAAGCTTAAATAATGATTTTTCTTTTAAATCACTGCAATAATCTAAATTCAGGCAAAGGCCCTTTTGGATCTACAGCTGATGGCCTACCCACTAAAATTAAGATTCTTGCAGTTTACTGGAAATTTGTTTACCCTTAGAGAGAATGGGATTAAATGGACATAAATGTTTTGAGTGCAACATTGATCTGCTTTAGAAGAGCATGGAAAATTGTGTTTATTCCTCTTTTCTTTCCTTGTGTCTTTATACAGTGGGGCCTAACCTGAATATTCCTTTTAAAATCAGGAACTCAAAGTACTCTGTTCTGGATTGCTTGATTAGCTTTAAAGCTGAAGCTGAACCCCTGGCACAGTGTCTTGTCTTCAGGAGAAGCTGGACTGCAAAGGCAGACAAGTACTTCCACAGGTTAAACACACGTGGGTGGGAAAAGAGAAGTCAAGCATGAGTGGTAAGTAAAAAACCAGCAACAGACAGTAATGCATGCAAAGCATCTTGGCTTTTCTAACAACCTACATTTTCTTCAAGTCCTCTCTATCATCTGGTTTTCTACAGCACAATGTGTGACACAACTGAAAACATGTGACAAACTGCATCTCCTTATGTTCTATTGTTGCACCTGAAGTTTAATGGTCTAAGTTTCCAACTAGCACAATCTTGGGAGTGGGGGAAAGAAGGCAGGAGACAAATTAAGGAGGAAATTCCCATAACTGAAGTGAACGCATGAGAAGAATAACCTGCCAAAAGGAATAGTTTGATTAAGGGAAATAGGACACAAACCATACAGCAAAGGATCAGACAACAGCAGTGCAGGGAAGAAGCTGGGTTTGGCTTACTGGGACTAGCAAAACCAATTAGTGATTTCCACAGCATTCATTAAGTTTCATTAAATTAATTCCATACACACACCCCCACTGACTGCTTGCACGCCAGCATTATTTGAAGTTTGTAAGTAATTCAAAACACAATTAGGAAATCTCCTAATGATTCCCCATGTGTCACAGTGGGATATGCTCCACTCATTTCCAGTGTCTCCACTGATACAGTGACTGCCAGCTGTTAGTCTCAAAGGGATGTGGAACAGCCGAAGAAGGAACTGGACAGGCTGCCCCTTTTATTGTACATCAGACACTGTTAAAGCACTTTTCAAAAGGAAATGGGATTGATCTGATCTGTAGACATCCAAACATTACTATGAATGCTAACTTGGGAGTGTGGGGATTCTTCCAAAGGCATCTTGAAAAATTATGTACTTCCCAGTGAGCTATCAAGAGTTTAATGTTTCAGTTTTCATCTTAAATAAACCCAGAAGATGTTTCCTCATGCAGCAAGTCACTACACACTTGGGTGCTCTTGGTGCTCTTGGGTGCTCTTTTCCCTCTTCCTGAAACATGACACAGAAGGGGACAAATACAAAAGAGCAAAAGCAAACTGAAGAGAAAATCTTGCACCACTGAATCCATTCACTTTAAAAAACAACATGAAAAATGATGGCCCTTTAAACGGGGGCATTAAGTGAAACACATTTTCAGTGAAAACCTATCTTAAAAGACCTCTGTAGAGCCTATTTCCTAATAAAGGCAGCAGAACTACAAGCGCTACAGTTTTGATTTAAAAAAAGAGCAGTTATTTTATCACTGGCTGCAAAGACCTGAAAATTAATGCATGTTACCCTCCCTCCCCTCAGTGGAATCTGTTTTAAAAGCTGTGTTTTAAGCTGCAGAGCAGCTAACATGCTCCAGAGCATCAATGGGAGCAAGAGAGTCTGGGCTTGAAATGCAATGTTCATCTCTTTCACCCTTGCTGCATTTTTTTCCCCCTCTTGTTAATAAGAAACAACAGAACTTCTAATTAATCTCACAAGCTAACTCCTGCAAGCATTAAGTCTAAGGAAGAAAAATGGTATTTGAGAAGACAGCTATCTTACGAAACAGGGAAACATAGGCATGGAGGAGGTAAAACCACACTGAAGGAGATGAAAAAAAATCAGTAAGCAAACCCCAGCAGTGCCGCATCGCCCAAGGACAGAGCTTCAAGCAGAAGGGAGTGTTCGCAAACTTCTTCAAAGATGCAATAAGAAGAAGAAAGTCTCTCTGTCCATAGGGCTGGTTGCATACCAGATAGCACAATTTTCATGGTTATGTTCTGAGACTCTGCATCAGTAGAAGGACATTTCAAAAGAATGAAGCCCCAAGTTACAGGTTCTGAAGTAAAGTAGTAGTGACGTGCACAAATGTGCATGTCTGTGATGTTACTGGCTCTGTGAATAACTAGCAAAGTTGCATTTCTTAAGCCAGGGATAAAACTCCATCCTGCATCCCTTATGTTTAATGTCAATCTGGCTAATTTCATAAAACTCACCCCAAACTACCTTCTAAGTTACTATACTATTCTTGTTAAATACAAAGGAAGCAGATAGGAAATAAGATAGGAAAGCCAGGGCTCCCTTTGGATAATGTTTTCTCTAATTTTGAAAGTTCATTACAAAACCAGTGCTGTCAATCAGAAGACTAGATAAAGCTTGGCAGGGACATTAAACCTTTTCTCCTCTTCCACATTCAGCATGTTAACCACAACTGCCTTTTAAGAAACCCATTTTTTTGCCTAAACTCGAGCCACAACCAAACACAAGTTAGACTTAAAAGCCCAATCCACTCTGCTTCCCCAAAGACAAAAGTCAATCAAAATCATTGTGTATGTATTACGTACTGATTTGTCACCCACCAATCAGGATCATTGGCCGGTTTTTCATCTGGGAAATGTTAAACATGCCTAGAAATAAAGTAAGGAACATGTGAAAACCTTATCTTTTTAGGTTTTAAGTCATGCATCTGTTTTATATATTTAGTTTTCTGCTCTTCCTGGTGCAACCTGCATGGTAGGAAAACCAAAGCTCAATAAAGACCAAGGGAGCTGGAGGAGAGGGAATCTATCACGGCATTATTTAAAAACATAGCTGTCACAGGCTCCAAGCACCCAGCTGCTATAGTCTGTCACAATGTAGAACCCTTTCCCAGAAAGCTTTCCCTAATCTGAATTACAGTCTACCTACTACAGAATTCAACCATGGGACTATCTTGTTTCTTAACAATATCATTTCACTGCACTAGTTCTATGATTAAGCTGTTAACAGTGCTCCAGTTCAAATAAATCCAATCACAAAAGGCCCCAAGGACAATACTAGGATTAACACAAATTAGAAGACAGACAGACAATGTCAGGTAAATGATGCTGATGGCAAAATGGCAGAGTGAAATCAACTCTCCCTTCCCCCTCCCCCCAAACTTTCCCAAATCAGAAATTCAGAAATGAATGGTCTTTAAAAAAAAAAAAAAAGAAAAAATAAACCAAACCCGCCACCTCTTCTATTATGTTTACAAGGCACTATTTTATCTGGGTCAGACCAATGGACTTAGCAAGTTAGTCTAAGATCAGACTTAACAGCAGCCCTTAAATTTGTTTTACAGATCATGAAAAAAGGACTAAACCAACTGTTAGTAATCTGTCAGAATCTTCAAGAGAACAAAAGGGCCAAAGTATATTTTTACTGTAAAGGGGACTATTCCATGGTCATAAAAACCAGTTCATATACATGAGGTCAGCATTCCCAGCTGCAGCCAGATTTCAAAAAATATGGGTAGGTTCAGGTGTGACAGAAATATAGTTTATATCAATATAAATTCAGAAAAGACTAATAAAGCCTGAGGATGTGACTACATCATCATGGGCCTTCTGTCATGACCTTATGCAGAGAACTAGATGCATGTCTACGAATTTCTGCATACTCAAAAAGATTTGTCACTTCTAGAAACGTGTTAATGCATAGTTGGACTGTCAGCTCAATTTAGTTTTAGTACTTATTTTACAGAAAACTAATTTTAAGGAAAAAAAGGGATTCAGTACAACTCCATCAGTTTTCGCTTAGCTTTATGCTTTGCTGTTGTTATTGTGAGCAGTGGTATTTGCATCTCTTTGAAGACAAAAGTCAGTCTGAAAGACTTAGATGGTCTGGATTCTAGCTCACGTGGAAGGTTAGAAACCTGACATGCAGATTTGGGAGTAACTGCAAGACTGGTATGTTATCAGCTTTGTACCAGACAATACTCTCATGAAGTGGGAAAATTCTTTCCTTAGTTAATGCAGCTTCATTCAAAAGGCTTTTCGTTCCTTCTGTCTTCTGGCAAGTCAATGCATCTCACAGCAGTAGGAGAACATTGTTTTCCCTAGTCACTGTTGTTATTTCTCAGGTACAACAAACATACCAGCATGCTGTTTCTTTTTTCTGCTCACTGCTGCTCCAATGATTTGAACCAATTCTTCCTCTGAGGCACCCGACCGTAGTTGATCTCTCAAGGACACTTCTGAATTCCCAAAAAGGCACACCTGCAGCCAACCCAAGGAAACAAAAGAGGAGAAATGCAAAAGATTATTTTCTTTATCTCTTTTCATGTATACACACAGACAGCCTGGGATGTTTATATAACCTAAGCTCATTGGGCCTTCAGGCTGCCTTGGTCATCTGACATTAGACAGCAGCACATCTGTTGTCAATATCAGGTGACAAAAGTGTAAATGCCAATTTTTAATTGAAAACTTTAATTTTTCCCCAGAAACTGCCAGTTTCAACGTGGCAGGAAATGGTTATTCCCTCCCCTTTCTACAGCCGTTGAGCAGATGTACAAGCTGCTCTTGAAGGAGAAGAGTCGCAAGAAGATGTTCGGTGAAACCAGACAGGATCCTAGTGGAACACAAAAGCCAAGCTCTCACAGCTGCTTGGATCCTTTTTGAATGGGAAATCATCCACTTGTCACATGTTTAAGATGGTTTTGAATCAAAGATTGAAATAAATATTTACATTTACTGTCCTTGCAACTATGTTTTACAACAGCAGTTAACTATGTTAGCAAAACAGAGAAACCAAAAAAAAGATGTCACATCTCCTTAACAGCCCAACAAGCTTGAACAAGAATACATAAAGGATGGATAAACAGGAGATAGCTGGTAATAATTATTTGTCTTTCCATCCTACTTTCTTCCCTTAAAAGTAGCTGGTATGTAATTTCAACACTAATTTTGCTGCATGAGAGCAACGAGAATCATGTTTTGCCACAAACCTTTAGGTTTCCATCTGCCGTTATCCTCAGCCGATTGCAGGATCCACAGAAGTGTTCTGACATGGAGGTGATAAAGCTGATTTGTCCCTGAAAATGTGGCACCTTGTAACTCTAAAGAAATGCAGAGGAGGAAAAAAAAAGAAGAGTCAAATACAGACTGCTCATTTTTAAAGCTCCACTTGCCCAAAGACATTTTAAAGAAGACATTTTAAACACAGATTTTCTTCAGCTGTATGGTCACATGAGGTGGCTGGTTGTAGGGAAATAACATCATCTTTGTCAGTAGTTCTAGTACATTCTTCCCTGCTCCTGTAAATTCACAAACTTGTTAAATGTTTGCTCTTGCAGTTATCACCTGACAGGTAATGCCAGTAGGTATGTTCTTACTCAGGAAGCCATGAGCCATAGATTCACATAGGCTAGAAATCCCCTCCGTGTGACACTGCACACTCTAAAGCAGTACTACTATTTCACTGAACAACTGTTTCCTCAGGCTTGTTAATGTGCAGTCATACACAGACATAGACTGACCAAAGTTTCAAAAGCTGTAAATACAGGATACAAGCCTGCCTTTCATTATATCTGACCGAGGCATCTAGTAAACACATTGTATTTCTAAAAGGTAAAAACTATGACCAGTCAAACCACATGCAGGCATCTTGACCAAAATCACAGTTATTACGCCGAGTACTTTTTACTTTACCTGTCCAATATAAATGCTGAACTTTGGGGATTTAGGGCAGGGAAAGAATGGGGGCATATTTCACATGTTCTTTGCCTAACCCCCACCTTGGCTGTGCTAGAAGTTTCACAGGGCAATTTCTCCAATTCAGGCCATCGCTGTTTGATTGTATCAAGCATTTCTTTGTAGCTCACCATCTTTTTGAAGTTCCATTTATTGCCTAGAATTAACAAAAACAGCATAACTTTAAACTGTGGATTTTAGTTTTTTTTTACTTAGCAGAGCACCACCTTTACATTCTCCACAAATTTCAGTTTTCCCTACAGGCGTCCCAGACCCAACGAATCCTGTTACTAATCCTTCTCCATCTTGTCCAGGAAAGACAGATAGGCTGCAAAACATTCACCACAAAACTTAAGGCAATTCATAATCCCCTAAAAAACTCACCAAAAACTTCCAGAAATAAGCCCACAAGGTGAATAACCACCAACCAGATACACATATGTCCAAGGCACACTTCATGCCATGAAGCACCTCAAAGCACGACTGCTTACCATCAAAAGGCATGTATTCTATAAACCTCACATCAAGGGGCAGATCCTTTGTGAAATCCACAAAGTCCAGAAGTTCATCCTCATTGAAGCCTCGCATCACCACACAGTTTACCTGCAGGAAGAGCAGACACCTGAAATTAGTGAGCAGAGTATGACTTTATTCCCTCTTACACGAGGTTTCGTAGTCACTGCAGAAGGCAATGTAGATAGAAAAAAAAACAACTTTTTTTTTTTTTTTAGAAAAGCTGGTGAGAGAAATTGGTCATTTATGCCAAGCTTGCCTGTAAGTTTTTGCATCCAACCTAAAGCTGTTAAAGTTGCCTTGCTATATTACCACTAATAAAAGGTAGGTAACAAAGGCATCTCAGCCATCTAAGGCATGCCAATTTTTACTGGCTAAAATGACAACACTCTCCAGTCCTACAGTGTACGGCTTCTGTGAAACTACTGGCAGGGTACCTTCCATGGCACTCTTTACAGCAGATCAGAGAAATTCCCCAGAGCAAGAAGTGTTCACAGTGCACTCCATAACCATAAGCTGCAGGATGTCTAGCTCTGCCTTCCTCCAAAATGAGGTTAAAATGGAGTTTTTTGCACATTCCTCACAAACAACATTTACATTGAACCCTCAGTTCCCCTGTGCTTTATCTGAAAAACAACAGATAGCTGCACAGTTGCTAAAACACTCCCTGTTAGCAAGGCAGACTTGCATGTCTGAGCATTGGTGATCCTACTTTAGCAGGGGGGTTGGACTCAATGATCTCTAGAGGTCCCTTCCAACCCCTAACATTCTATGATTCTATGATTGTGCATCACGATTCTTAAGATCTTTTGGGAAAGCCTAAAACCTAGTTTAATTTTTTTTTTTTTTTAATAGCTCTATAGCCTAAACCACTTACATAAAACAGATCTTCCAAAACACTGGGGAAACAGAAGGGAACCACAGATGCAGCAGAACTGCAAACAGCTGAGTTACGGTGAAGTTTCATGTTACAGCTAAGTTGGTCTACCCACATGCCTAAAGGAGGACTCCCTTTCCCCCTCTCTCACACTGGCACTCATCAGAGTCTTCTGTAAGCAGCTGAAGGTGATAAACCAGGAGAAAATTAATGTCTCTCTGCAGGGTAGTTTTCTGCCTGTTAACTCACTTGGCCAAGTTCACAGCTGGGTCAAACAAGTGCCAAATCAATAGAGGGAGTAGGAAGAGGCAAGTAGAGAAGTGGACCACCGTGTGTGGCCTGCAGCCAGGCAATCGATAGGCTACGTGGCAATACGAACCCGTATCCTCCTCAGCTGCTCAAGGAAATTACATGAATCTCCCCCATTACCTCTTAATGTGATCTTCAGCCTACTAAAGGTTTTCTTCAGTTTTATCAACAACTATTCACAGCGTTAGGTGAGCTGCATATTTTGTCAAAACTTATGGTAAAACACAACCGTTTCAGAGTAAATGAACACTGGCTTTACCTTCACAGGATGGTAGCCAAGTTCAGTGGCTTTGTGGATTCCTTCCATTACCTTGTGAAAGCCTAAGATATTAAAAAAAAAAAAAAATTTGGGTTAAAAACAGAATGCAAAAGGAGGTTATTAAGTACAAGACAAAAAGATGACATATAAACTGATCTGATTCAGTAGACAGGGCTGCAAGTAAGAAGAGCTGCAAGTAAAGAGACTTCAATTCTACACACACTCCCCTGCCCCAAACCCCAAAGGCTGCCAGTGTTACTGTGGTTAAGTCACTGAGATCAATTTTTTAACTGGTATTCGAGTAGTCAAAAATATTGCTATGCTTTTCTGTGTCTTTGGACATCCATGTATCATTAGCATACAATTTTCCACTTCCCCATATGTCAGCTTTGCCTTGTGTTATGTTCGTCTTCAAGGGAGTGGAAAGCATTTGTGAACTGCCTCCAGATGCAATGAATAAGGAATAATAAATTAATGTTTATTTGATGATAATGGCACATGTGTCTTCACCAAAAAGACAGAACCTCACTGTTCTGAGTCAGATAGCAATATTGCTACGTGAATTTCAAAAGCATCTTTCTAAAGTGCATGTGGAGGTGAGTGGGGTTAGAAACAAAAAGCCTCCCAATTCCCTGTTCATTCCTGGCTACAAATGCAATTGGCTTCCCAAAACTACTGACTATCCATTAGTTTGAATATAACAGGCAGCATTTTATAGGATCATCCTCTTTATGAATAAACATGTGAAATTGGTGAGCACTATGTGTGTGGATTAAAGCACTCAGGAAAGCAATTCAGTTGGCCTTTGACCCTTGAAAACAAACAAAACCTGTAAAAAACTGCAGTGACTTGAAGGAATGAAGTGCCTGGACTCAGCCTACCATTTCCCGTGGCCTACACTTGTCAGCTGCTCCTGGACAGAGATAGAGTTAATTTGGGACAAGTATCTTCAGGCCTGTATGTTCTACTTAGATTTGGAAGAAAAATAAAGCAACAATGCAATTTTGGAACTCCAAAGCCCTTGAGGAAAGACTCTTAATCATCTCATTCAAACCACACTGTCAACTTGAAACAAAGTTAAGACCTTCCATCAAGGTATCAATTTTAGATTGAACATATTTCCTCCCTGCCACACTCACCAGTGGGCAGAGAAACAAGGCGATAGTAGCAAGAATGAGACAGGAAGCTACCAAGCTCTAGGTACACAATTCTGCTGAGTGGGTGTGCTCTGTTGCTAGCACCATGTTTGCGAATGCCTCTCCTACCCTGTCAGGTACTAGACAAAGTTCCCTTCCTGTTCTGGACACTAAACTAAGGCATAAAAAACCAAATGCTGTATGAGACTGAACTCCGTCTTCCAAAGCTGTAGTCTTCAACAGCAAATACTTTACACATGCTAGCAAAAGAGCAACATCTCCCAGAAGTTTGTGCTGACAATCCCTATGCTGTTCCTAATCATACATTTTGATGTATAAGTCCAGCACCCTCCTTTCCCTATCTCTTATTTAACAGAAACTCAGATTCTCTAGTGAAGAGATCATACTTTCATTAATCTGTAGGTGCTTTACCAGAAATAAGCAATAATTCAATAATATTCTGTGTGTACTTAATATTGGATGCCTTCAAGATCAGAAAAAAAAAAAACTAGAGACATGAAACTTTCACATAACTGCTTTCTGGCTGGTAAAGGCATTTAAATCATAGACACAGGAAAGCAGAAGATCCTAACTGTTTCATAAGCCAGTCCTAATGCTAGTCCTGGCCGCATAAAGAAAGGTGAAGAGCAAGGAGAAGACAGTGAAATAACTCTTGCAAGGAGCTGTTTGAAGTTACGACTTGTCAGTCACCCTTCTCATTCACCACCTACTTGTTTTGCCTGCACCCAGGAAGTCTGCATCTCTGGTGACAGCTTTCATTCCAATTAAGAAAGTTTGCAGGCTGAATGTTACAAGAGAGATATTGATGCACTGCTATAAGCACATCCTAGAGCCACAAATGGGATCAAAAAGCTCTGCAACAGCTCAGAAAACCTTGTGCAACTTCAAGATTGCAGAAAGGTGAAACTGAACTTAACTAAAAAGGTCAGGAAGGAATCACTAGCAAGCAGATGATCAACATCTCCACATTTGAATCTTGCATGCTTGGGCTCAGCTCATTGTAGAAGTATGTATGGTGGTTTGACCTTGGCTGGATGCCATGTGCCCACCAAGCCACTCTACCACTCCCCTCCTTCCTCCTCTCAGCTAGACCAGGGAAGAAAATAAGATGAAATTCACAGGTTAAGAGAAAGGCAGTTTAATGAAAAGCAAAGCAAGGTTGCACATGTGGGAGCAAAAGAAGACAAGATTTATCCTCTACTTCCTCTATATCAGCAGGTGATGTCTGGCCCCTTTTCAGGAAGTGGGGCTCCAAACGTGTGGTGGTTGCTCCAGAGAACAAGCTGATGCCCACCCCCCTTCTCCTCCTCCTCGCTTTTATTGTTAAACTGATATCATATGGTATGGAATACCCCTTTGGTCAGTTTGGGTCAGCTGTCCTGGCTGTGTCCCCTCTCGTGATCTTGTCCACCCCATCCCACTGAGGGGGGGGAGGAACACTGGAAAAACAGTCTTGGTGCTGTGGGAGCCCTGCCCAGCAGTAGCCACAACAGGGGTGTGTTACCAGCACCTTTCTACATCTCAATACAAAGCACAGCACTGTGAGGGCTGCTGTGGGGAAAATCAACTCCATCTCAGTCAGACTCAATGCAGTATGGAACAGGATTACAGATGGCAATGCATCTACCTCAATGTCCTTCCCATGCCTGTCTCTGAATATCTCCTGCCAGGTTGGCACAAGAGTGTGGTTTAGAGCAGCTATCATAAATCTCCACAAAGAAAAAAAAAAAAGTAAGCTGTTCTGGTTAACAACTATGAGCTTGTTTACAAAAAAAGATTTAGGGGTCAGAGTGATAATTTTAAACAAAAAATCTGCTACAGTAAAAAAAAAAAAATCTGTAACTGTATTTTGATATTAACTGATTTCTGTTTTTTCTTTATGGAAAGCTGTTGGGAGTTCATTTATATTACCACACTTACTGAAAGAACCCTTCTAGATCAAAGTCCTTATGTGGTAATGGAACAACAAAAAGAATAAAACCAAAACATTTCAAAATATTAGAGCAGAAATGAATACTAGATGTCACTGTGTCAGGAAATACTGTCATGGCTCACAATTTTTCCAAGTTTTTGTTTGACATTTCAAAGTGACAACTCTTCTCCTCTTCCACCCAATAAAAAATTCCAGTATTTTCATCGTTTTAGATTTCTGATGAAATCATAACTTCAGCCAACTTTAAAGCACAGAGGATATTAGAACAATCCTATGTGGAACAACACCTCCCAGCACTTAATCCTTACAAGAAGAAGGGCTTCAAGCCAATGTTTAATGACTCAATTACAGCACAATATTATCTCATTTTCTTTGTACTAAGCAAAAAAGAGGGGACAGGCTGTAAAACAGGTTAGACTGGTTACCTGCAAGAAAGTACTTTTCATTTGTTCATTCCTTACAATGTGGTAGATGGGCAGATGTGGAATACTATGGCTCTCTGATGTGCTTTTATACATTAGTGAAACATCTGATTATTTCACAGTCATTCTCTCTATCCCAACCATTTGGGAACAAAAGCAGATGTAATGCAGGCCACCTGCGCCACAGAAACAAAATTACAGCCTTTTCTGGAAATGAATTTCCAGAGGAACAGAAAAATTCATTCAAAATTGCTTGAGTTTTCCTGGTTAGCTCCATCATCAGATGCCACCTTTACTTTCCACAGAAGTTAGCAGTCTGTAGGAGTCCAAGACCGGGAATCCCTCTCACCTTAATAGAGCTATATCTTGTCGCCTCTGGAACTGCCACAGAAGACAGGGTAGCACAGTAGGGCAGGCACCTTATTCTCTGCTCATTCCATACTTGGAAATCTCCTATTAAATAAAAAACCCTCAAAAACAGTAAATAAAAAACAAACCTAAGTCAGTGTTACTGTTTTTACCTGGTCTCCACTTAAAAAAAAATAAAAAAATTCTATGATTTGGAGATTTTATTCTCCTCCTTAAAAATACTGAGTCACAGAAACTTCCCTGTCCATTCTCTATGCTATTCAGCTGAGCACTTTGTCTCTTTATGGTTAAAGACCTTTTGGTCTTTAAAGGGGGAGGAGGGGAAGAGAACATTTATATAAATAAAAAATTGCCCTCATCCCCCAACAACTTTTAGCTTACTCTACAAGCAGCTCATTCCAATCAGTTATGAAGAGCTGCGGCCATATAATTCAGGAAGGTGGAGGATCAGGTTTGCCTCTTCAGTAGCAAAGGAAGGGCTTCTTTCCAGTGAATGTCACAAACCAGGTAGTACTCACATGCAGAGAGCGGAATGAAAGCGCATAGTCAACACCTGCTTGTGATTAGATACTCCCATATACTACTCCAGAAGCCAACTGTGCCATGACACAACCAGATTAATGCACTAGCCTATGCTGGAAGGATAATGCTCCAGTCAGATGACAGGAACAGATTTCTCCACCATGATGTAGTAACCTGAAGAAGTGCTCCCAGAGAGACTGTAGACAAGGACACGTTTTTGCACCTGCCAGCAGAACTCTGATTTGATAGTGAAGTGATTCAAACATGGAATTTATTTCTCACAGCATCCTAGATTTCTATATCCCTTGCCCTACAATTATCTTATGTTGTTCCTCCATCTAGTGGCTACTTGGAGGTTTTGTATGAATTAGAAGTTCACAGATAGCCAAAGCTACATTAGTGGACAGAAACAGAATGATCAAAGATCAAATCAGTTTTAGGTTGGAAGGAAGCCCAATCATGAAGCTGAACTTCATTATGCGCTTTAGGATTCATTGAAACAAGAATCTGTAACACTGGGCACATCCAAGCATTTATGAAACTTTGTTTGGAATTACTAGCTCAATTGGAGAGAAGTTGCAAAGTTAGCAGCCCTCCTCATATGACCTCAGGCATGGTTTATGTTTATTCCTATTAAAAAGTAGTGGAAGTAGGGTACATCATGAATCATAAGTGAGACTACTGCTAGCACGGCCCCAAAATAACTTCCAGAAACTGTCGCTATTAGTGACAAGAGGTTCAGTTCTTGTGGCATCTTAGTTCACAGCTGCTACAGTGGGAACATCTGGGTTTTAAACTGTATTAAAGAGCAGCAGCATGTGAGACCAACATAAGACTTGGAGAATCATCTTGATATCCACGACTAACCAGTAATCAGACAGTTACCAGCAGCTGTAGTCACAGTCCCACTGACTGTGGCGAGTGGAGCATCTTCTGCTCCAGCAGCTCCAATTAAAGGGGCTCTGCCTGCCTAAAGGTTGTAGAAAGAAGGAAAGAGATACTATCAAATAAGCTAGTATAGACTATTTTCCCTAGCCTCAGAAGGACAGCAATTCATTCCCCTCTCAAAGTAACTGAATGTGAAAGACATACCGAACAACTCACATTACTGCAAGTATTACCACAGTTGTCTTAGAAGACAAGCTTGTACCTTTCCTCCGGACAATGAACTCAAATTTAGCTGGGACCAAAGTATCCAGGCTAATGTTAATGGCATTCAGTCCTGCCTCCTTCAGTCGGGGCAACAATCTGGCTAAGTTGATCCCATTGGTTGTGACAGCAATGGTTTTCAGCCCTTCTAGCTTGTACAGTTGACCTATGAAAACAAAAAGTAGAAAGAGATCTTTAAAAGAGGGAATTGAACTGTAAGTTTCTGAGAAAATGCAAGATTTGTGAAATGAGCAAAAAAGATATCACTGAGCGTGAAAGAAAAACATGGATGCTTCAGTACTTCAGCCTTCTTCTAGCTGCATTGGTCTAAGAGACCCATTTTAGCACAAATCCATTTCAAAAGGTATGAGACACAGCAGTTTACTGCAAGCAAAACTGGTTATAAAGAACACTGAAAATGCACACTAACTTCATTCTTCACTTCTTAAACAGCTACTTCATTGTTGGAAGAAGGCCTCTTAATTTTCCTCAGTCTAGCTTTGCAAACTGAATTCTGTGCTCTGTAATAATAATAATAAGCAGCAAACCATGCACTTCACACCTGACCTCGCTGCATTCATCTAGCAACATGTATCCTATGCTTTACCAAAAACCAGTTCTATCCCAGAGGTAGCTGCCAGCAGAAGTGACTTTAAACTGCTGAATGAAGTATCATGTATACTCTTAACTAAACAGAAAGAAGTCAACATTATCAGACCACTATAGAGAATCCAAAGCAACAACATCCCAGTGACAAAACAGTTGCACTTGACAACTGAAATATTTCCACTACCCACAGTGGTAGCCCAGCTAATTGAAGAAGGCTTACGCAAGACACTGAAAAATGGCTAACATCAGAAAACCACATAAGAAACAGTTAATATAATGAGACTAAGATTTAGAAAATAGCTGCTGCCTCATAAGCCAAATGCAGAAATCCTCAGCATACCAGATCTTCAGAGGGCTGGCTTCCAAACCTCCGGTTATCGGTGTTATCAGTACAATAACAAATAGGAAAAAAATCTTCATAAACCACTTGCAGAAGCAGAACCATAGCAAAGTAATTTTCTGTTATTTTCCTTCCTCTCTTCTCTCACAACCTCCACCCTAATTAGTTGAGAAATATTTGGAGAACCCTTACTCTTAAGGCAGCTTTAATTACAGCACTAATATTTCATAGTCACTTCTTCCCTCCCTGTTTTACCTCTACTTGTTCATGTTGATAAGGTCTTTGCTTCTGCTTTACCTCATTTCCCAGCTAGTCCCAAAATATTCACCCTAAGCAGGGCCCAAAACTCTGGAATGGGAAAAGCCAGGTCACATCAAAGATGCTGAAGTTTACAGCAGCAGCATTTTGCAACATGATTAAGAGCTCCGTAAAGTTCATTTGGAACCTGAGGTTATCATGAAAGAGCAATCTTTACTAAGAACTAGATTTGTCTGGTATTTACCTCTCAAAATCCTCCCAAATGACCAGGAATAACCTCTTCCTAGATGATGAGTGTTGTTGGCCCAAGTTTGCCAAAGATTATTTATCACTAGCTACCACTAGCAACCCAGTCTTTGTGAGAGCAAAGGATACACACTGCAGCCAGAGGATAGTGTAAGAATAGTACTACTTCTATTTACATCCTCAGAATGCACAAAATGTTCAGCCACTTAAGAACAGAGGAAAAAAACACTAGCTGCTGTAGAGGCTTCATTGTTAGAAGTGTAAAATGCGTCGAAATGTAAAATGCATTGAATAAATCCAAGACCATCCTGCAGCCTAAAACAGAAATGTTTAAAAAGTAGCATTGGGTGATTAGGTCAGTTAGTGCAGGCAGCAGCTGTTATCAATGTCTCTTCTTCCTCACTATACATGAAGAGATAAAGGATGAGGGACTGGAAATACACGGATATGTGGAACCACCTGTAATAACAAATTGGAGAGAAGCCAAATGTGAGAAATTGGAGATGGAGACTTAACTACAAGTTAAAAAGGACCAGTTAGCACACACTGCCTTATTTGTGAGAGCTAAGAAGTGGAATATTCACAGTTGCTTGGTTTCTTCACTTGTTGACCTCTAAATTCAAAAGGGATTAAAGAGATTTGATAACTTTATAACACACCTTCTACCTGTATTAAGTTTGTTTGCTGACCTTCGGTCACTGCTGTAGCAACAATCAGCGCAAAGCCTGATTGATAAAACTACCAAGTAGAAAAGGAAACAGAACAGATGCTATAATTCAATAGCATGAAGCTAAAAGCTTACATATCAGACTCAAGCCATCAAGCAAACGCTTTTATATTTACTTTTTCCTTTAGTATCAAGAGCAGCTTCATAAATATTCTCCTCCAATTGTTTTCTCAATTGCCCTTGTCCTGAAGTGAGACTAGAAAAAATGTGTACCTCTTAATATATGAGTTAGCAAGTCTACCCTGCACCACCATTTCACTCTTGAAAATGTGTATGTTGCTACAAAGTCATCTGTCTGTCCCCTACCCCATGGAAAATGATTGAGAGTGGAGATGTGTACTTCTCAGACTATTAATAATAAATAGCAATCATACAGTTTATATCTGGTTCTAATTTAAACTTTTAGCATCCCAAAAGAGATGGATTCTATATTGCACTACCAGTTGCTTCAGAAAAGTATCAAACATATGTTTTCAGCTGTCCCGAGGACATGATTTAGCTTTCAGCAAGTGTAAGTTCCCTAGCCATAGCTTACGTTTGTACATTTGTTAAAAGAAGATTTGACAGAACCTGACAGGTCTCTGAATAACATGGTCTCCTACAGTAGCTTCAAATCACATTTGTTCATCGTAAAAACAAAAAAGTTTGAACTTGAGTATTAGAAAAATATGGTAATAGCAATTCAGCATTTATATTTTTGAGATTTACTGGTATTTCACAGACTATGTATGGTTAAGAGAAAGATGTGCCGAAAACATACGTTACTTAAATCTCAATCCTATTCAGCACCCAAGACATTGTAGCCAGATGATATAAATCATCTAGAAATCCAGATTAACTCCACCATCCCTACCCAAACCAGCGTATTTTGCTGAGATGGCTTCAATATAGGTGCCTAACTCAAATTCTGCAGAAGACATTTCTGGGCTCGTTTTCCCTTCAATGAGTTTCCCTATGATTGTTACACATGATATATTTAGTTTTGAGACTTTTATCTTGATACCAAACTTGCGCATCATAGAGTAACACCAAAAAAAGACAAAAACTGTTTATCATTTGCCAAGTGTAAGTATGCCTCAGAAAAGACACAGCCAGGCTAATACAAACTCATGATAAACTGATGCAACAAGACATCTTATCTTAACATCCACTACCTTTACCCCGAGATAACTACTCTTCTCACACATTGAAATGATCACTATGAACCTGACAAAGTTCAGCTGTGAACAAGAACACGGGCAGAATAATGAAAGCCCAGTAATTCTAAAAGATCCTCTCCCTCTATCAACAACAGAAATAAAGCTTTGAGAATTCTATCACAACAGTAAAACAAATAAAAAAAGCTTTATATCCTTCCCATATCAAAACTTCAAAATTGCAGCAATGCAATAATTACTTTACAGTGACTTGGCTACTCAACTTACATCCTCAACATCAGAGTAGCTGTGTTAGAGCATAAAGAGCCATCAGCTACCCCTGATAAATCAAAAAAGTACATACACTTAGAAAAAGTTCTGGAATGAAATGATGACATCAATTTCAACTCATTTTCATGCCTAAACTACCACATGCTGAACTTTAGAGCTTTATTGTATTTTAAATTACAACTTATTTTATAAATGTACCCCCTTTGGTCTAGTGAAAGCCAGATAAAAATAATTATACCTATTATTTCTAGAAAAGGGGAATGCTTTCTTGAAAGAAACAGGTCTCTTGCAAGGCACAGAATGCTCTCAGAACTAAATAAAAAATAATCTATCATGCATGGGCAGTTTGCCCTAAAAACGGTATTCCAGAGCTCCAAAAAGATGAAGCTACTGCAGTTTCAGGACTCTTCAAAATAAGGGTTCAAGGAAACTCAAGCCAGCTCACTCTAGCCATAGCTTTTCCAGCTGTAAACAGGTCAGTTCTACATACCAGACTGCTCTGCTGTTTCCTTTGGAAAAGATCATAAAGGTCTTCCAAATCCTGAACAAGACAGAGCAGAAGAAGAGACCAACTGTTTTCTGCAGCAAAGCTCAGTGTATCAGTAGGCAGTTACTCTACTTTCAAGACCTTCATCTTCCATATCAATGCTTTCTTATCTTTAGTACTTGTAAGAGTATACATGCAGAAATGGACAAGTTCAGTTGCCTACAATAAAGCAAAGTGTATCCACTACACAAAGCTATTGCAATGTCAGTAACTTCTGAGACTGTGGACAGGGAAAAAACACAAGACAACCAAGTGACATCTGTTATCAAGAAAACAAATCCAAACCACAAAAAAAAGCCTGTCCCCCACCCCACACAACAAAAACCAAACACACAAATAAAACAAAACAAGAAAACAAAAAAAAACAAAACAAAGCCAAAAAAACCAAAACCAAACAACACAACACCCCCCCCCCCAAAACAAAAAACCCACAAAAACAATAAGCAAACAAACAAACAAAAACCACCACCAAAAACCACACCTAAACTGTTAGTGGTAAGCATCTATCAACTGTTCCTCTGCACTGAGATTCTTGATTTTTCTGCCTAAGGTAGCATTATTGCAAGCCATTTAGTAGATATTGCATATGAAGACAACACTAAGTTAGCTGTGAAAATATGAAGAGACACAAGCTCCAGCCAAGCAGAAGAGCAGAACTGGGAGTTTCCTGCAAGGAACTGGGAGTTTCCTGCAAGGAACAATCTTGTATTTCACAATGTTGGGATAAAGCACCATCATTTCATGAATAATTCTTCTTCAGGTTGCTGGATTGTATTAGTAGATAGTTATAAGCATAGTTCTTGACTGGTATACATCGTCACGTTGAAACACCCTGTATTTGTTGGGAACTCACCCACAATATCAACCACATCAGGACGGATAAGTGGCTCTCCTCCTGTCAGTCGGATCTTCTCTACACCTTCTTTCACAAACAGTCTGGCTAGGGTGATTATCTCCTTAGCAGTAAGTAGCTCTGACTTAGGGGTCAGCTGAACACCTTCCTCTGGCATACAATACTGACCTGAAACAAACACAGAAATATGGGGTGGGGTGGGTGTGTGGAAATGACCAGCAGTGGTTAATCTAACATTGATGGGCAGAATCCACCAAGTGCAACTGTCTTTAATGGATGTCAGACAACTCTGCTTTTTTTGAAATACAGAGAAGATCATACACCAAATCTTATAAGCAATCTCCTAACAATTTCCCATTTTCCTTCAGAAGAAAACCCAAGACTCATTTGATGGGTCTCAAAATTACCACAGATCCACTCTAAAGGAAAACCTGATCTTATTTCTGTCTAACCTGCACTCAACTGGAGACATCAAACTGAATTAGCAAGCACTGGGGCACTGTCACAAACTTTGCAGAAGTGATTGTGGGAATGCTTAGGTATGAGCTCTCGTGCTTATCACACACTTTGGGTATGGCACACAAACATCCATCTGCACCAAGTCTGATGAAAGATCTGTCACTTCTACCTGTCTCTGGAAGATCCCTAGGCTTGCTCCTGCTTCCCCAACCCACTAGCAGCTCAGCCCCCAGTTCAGTCTCTATTTATCCATCCATTCATCCACCCACCCACACATCCTTTACAGCATAGCACAGAAAACAGGAAAACAGCACAGGGCCAACACCGCAATAAGCACCCTAACTACTAAGTTAGGCCTTTGCACAATATGGTGCATACAACCTCTGTTCAAGAAAGCAAGCAGATACTTACACCTGAGGTTGCATTTCTCAGTCAAAGAAATTCGCAAGTAGTTGTGCTGACGCCCAAAGCTGTCTGTCAAAAAAGCAGAGAAGGGAGCAGCATGTTCCAGTAGAAAGCGTCCTCTTCCTGAGCTTTGCAAGTCCTGTAATGAATACAAGGAAGTGCTAAATATTTAAACACTTATCCTATCAACTTGCTATATCAATATTAACTTTTGAACTCAACTGATAATTATTATTCCATTTTTCCCCAGATGGACACCTACCCAAGGAAAAAAAACAAACATTACTTGTCTTTATGGTCAAAACTGGCCATTTATTAAGTTTCACACCCTACTTAATTTTATAGTACTGCACTACTATTTTCCTTGTGCATTTTAAGATACAGCTTCTTTGCCACAAGATGCTTCAGGCTTTTTGTGCAGAACAGGAGGCAGCTTTTTTCAACTGTGTGCCTCTTCCCTTTCCAGAATTCATGATCCAGGACCACCCAATCTCACTACAGCCCCCAGGTAAATGAAATCATGTAGAACAGTCCCTCTCTGCACTTCAGTGCAGGAGATCTAGAAGCTGATGAAACACTGCATCTGTTTGTGTCCCTACCAACTTTCATGTGCAAGAAGACATAAAACATCTTGTTAATGACAAAACCAATTACTGCTGTCTGCTACTATGTTTCCTGACATTTGTTTCAAGAACATTTCCAACAAGGTCTTCTTGCCCAAATCCATACAACAGAATACTTCTCATGCAAAAGACAGTAAATAATACAGGATACAGTGGGACTGCAAGAGAAATGTGTGATCCTAAGCACTCCACTTGTTCAAGCCTGCATAAAAAGATTCAGAATTTTAGTGTCTTTATTAATGCCACGAAGTGAATATTAAATTTGTTTCTATTTACAATTATTGGCCTTTTTAAAACACAGTGCAAAATATTCTAGAGCTACACAGTTTTCAGGATGTACTGAGTATTTGTCCTCCAGAATGAGAGCTGATCACTTTAGGTATCAAATGAAATATCCCAAATTAATAGCTGATACTAGAAATCCGTACAGTTCAAGATTACACCAAGCATCTTTAAAACACCACTACCATCAACACCAGAACACTGCTGGTTATAGCAGGGCCTACATGAAGGGAGTCCCACTGCCCATGACTTCCAAATTACATAGTATATATCCGTTTTCCTATACTGGTAAAGCAGAGATGAAACCTCTCTGCTATTGTTGGAAAATATTTCAGTACCTTAAGTGAAACATACAGTAACCAACTCTTATCACAGGACTGCAGAAAAGCAAGTTTACCAACATACTTTAATCAGCTAGTGGATACTTGGTTCTGGCACTACATAAAAATGTCCACAAAAAACATTAACCAAACCCTGCCAAATCTGGTGTCTTTTCATCGACTCTATTACTGTTAAATTAACATTTTATAGGAGGCAGATTTAATAACTCTGACAGAGGCCAGCTGCATAGAATCACAAAACAGCAAAAACAGGATCAAAAGAATTAAAGGAACTACTTTTACTGTGTCCTTGTTAGTTAACCACATCCAGACACTTAACAGCCAGCTAAGAAAACTGGAAGAAAGCTAAAGGATTCCTGGATATACAGTGAACTTCATCTCCAGTGAAAGAGCACATACAAAACCATTTCTGGATACATGGTATTCACAAAGTTAAAAGTGTGGGGGGGGGAATCAGCTGCAGAATTATGATGTCAAAAATAATGCTGCTTTTAAAAATCAGTCTTGACATGCTGCAGGAAAGCAAGGAATTAAGTAAAGTTTTGACACAAATTTAAGATGTAGAACAAGGAATTGGACAAAATAACACATTAGCTAATATTCCAACTGCTTAACTGAGGAAAAGTCATTATTTCCACCTATTGAAAAACAGTCCTGTGAAATCTCCAGACATACTAAAATGGGCATGTATGGGATGATGCCAAAGGACTGGGCAGAAACACACAGAGCTGCAGCCATCATCTTGCTGATTCTGGTCATCACTAATAACTACAGGAGTTAACCCTGTGCAGTACTTCAAAACAGGCCTTGCAAGAAGTCTGGAAATGGTCAGCTAAACATTGAACAACCCAGGTATGGTCCCTCAAAACATTTTATTCTAAAACCATTTGTAAGAAAGATTTGGGGATGGGTGGAAGATGGAGAGGACACTCTCAGTGACCAGATCAGCCGGACAGCAAAGGTTATCTGGGGAGAAGCCTAACTTCAGCCTTCAGCAGCTGCAGCAATTTTGGTTCCAGCTGTGCTAACACCACGGCTGCTGCTAAACTTACAAGCAGGAGCAGCCTTTCTTGGCAGCACAATCTTTCCACTAGCCTTTCAACAATCCACTGCACTCCTTGATCCAAACAGTTTTGTGTCTAGATATGAAGATCTCCAAGAACACCCCTGGCAGTGGGGTGTTAGAGAAGCCCAGAAAGCACCTGTTTGCCACTGATAAAACAGCAGCACCAGCTTCCATGTAAATGCTTTTTTGGCTGGAAGAAAACATTTCTTTCACTTTCTGTTTTGCAGCAGCAGCCACAACAGCAGAGGGATAAGGGGCACAAGGCCAGCCTGTCCAGGCCTGGCCTTCCCTTCCTGCAGCACCAGAGGTGTCAGAGGAAACCTCTCCACAGCCATGTGCTGCTCACACCTAACACATGTCCTGACATCTCCTGCTTCTCCAACATGCACATGAAGAACAAGTTTTTAATCCCACCAGGGAAATGCTCCGGCCTGGGCACCTGCAGGTTGCTTGTGAGCTCTGCACAGCTTTAGTTTTCCAAGAAATCCTAATTTGGGAGCTGGTTTTGTTAGAAATACTAGCTCTGTTACATTTATTGTGAGAGTTCTCAGAATACAAGCAGGGTTAAGTCAAAGAGCCCAGCTAAATATCCAGTCCTCATTTCTCCTTCTTCCCCAGTCAGAAAAACTCACCCCTGAACAGACTAAATCCAAAGAGATATTTTAAATATCACAAAACTCAGGAAAAAGAAAACAACAAAAAAAAACCAACAGCAACAAAAAAAACAATCAAACATGAAAACCCCAAACCCACCAAACAAAGAAAAAAACCCACAAAACTATTTTTTATTGAAAATTTCACTGCTTTCCAGACTGAGTGGATTTCTGATGTTCTCCTTCCTATTATTTTGGAAAGGTGTATTCACATTTAAGAAGGAAAGCACTCCCACACTTATTCATTATATAAACTATTAATACAAATTATTTTATCCCTTCTTGTAGGAACACTCCTCTTCTATTTCTTTCTCAATAACTCATTTTTGCACCTTTTCCAGGATCAGATTTCCTTACCCACTCCACTTGAAGACAGAACAGTACAAACTTGCTGCTTCCCCATTTCAGAGTGTGCATTACAGGAAGGGAAAGAACCTAAAAGCTGTCCTGCCTGACAGAAAGGAGGTAAGAGGGGAAACAATAAAGTAATTTCCTATTTTCAGGAAGGATCCACCAAGTGGGATGCAAGAGACAACAGTCCTGCTCCTGGTCTGCCACCCCACCTGCATGGCTGTTATAGTCAAGGAAGCTAAAGTAAGGGAACTTACTGGAAGAATACTGCCCTTCATTAATTACTCTGAAGGGAACTGTCAAAAAGCAGTATTAAAAGAACAGGCACTCAGCACACACTTGGTGTCAATATACTTTAAAAATCCTGTTGGAAATAACTAACTTTTGCGCTCTTGCTGCCAAACAGTGGGTGTTGGAATGGGGAAAAGAAAAAAAAAGTTTTCCAGAGCTACTAAAGCTTCTTTCCATCAGCTTGTCGTGTACAGAGATGGGTTTGTCTGGGAGGGAAGAATGACTGGACCTGCAATTTTTAAGCTGTTAGTTCAGCTTCTATCCAATTTGATGTCAGCAAGGAGGAATTAGGAGACACCCATGAGGAATTCAGTAACATCAGACTTCAGTGCGAGTGGATCTTGTAGTACCATAGCTGCCACTGCACCCAGAACTGACTCATATTTTTATCATTTCCATAAGAAACGCCAAATATCAGAGGTGGAAACCCATCTGCCTTCCTCGTAGCTCAGGGCAAGGATGAAGCACTCTCTCAGGTAGCTGTGAAAGTAGGATTTTCTGAGAGGGAAGAATAGGGTGAGGTTGGACCCAGTCATTCATAGCCTGTGTGAGAGCTATTGAAGCAGGGAGAAAGCAAAACCTGCCTGCTACAGCTCACAGGCTACAGGGAATGGGTTATTCAGCTCCCTGCATTTGGAAAAGATGGGTGGTTTTTGGTATATTAACATATCAATGCCCAAACATATAAGTTTTTAACTCAAAAGGGATAGATACAATCCCCAAGCTGCCAATTCCCTTTCTCCATAGTTGACAGAAGACACTTCTGCGCGTCAGAAGAGTATGCCCTGTCACTGTGGTTTATGTCATCTGTGAAAAAACATTTCCACTCGCTAGGCTGTCAATCCCATGTTCTATACTAGTACTGAAAGAATGAGAACTTAAGATGACTGTACCTAGCAGCTATATTTTGACAAGCTGTCAACCCTGTCAATTCACCTGTGATTTCCAGAACTCTTCTTACAATGCAGCAAAATTGTAAGCTGTCACTAGGGGTATTAACTATCAGGAACATCACAAACTCACCGGAAAGCCTCAGTTAAACACAAGGAGGAAGAGAAAAGAGCTCTTCTCTATTAATCAAGCTCAAGATACTGTATTTGCTCTGCACTTCCACTTCCACTCTATCCCCAGCGATATCTGTGCACTACAAAACAGTAATGCCTGCAAATGCTTCCTCTGCACAGCCCTCAGGGATCACCACAACCTGTGTACTTGTGACACTGTGAGCATCACTCCTGCACCCTCCGGCTCTGTCAGCTCCAGCAATCCTGTTGGGATTGTCCATCAGCACTCCTGCCTCACTGGAGTACCTAATGCTGCTGCGACAGCATCGTGGACACAACTCAGCAAAAGCTCTTCTGTTTCATGCCTCACCTTTAATTTCTTAGCCTGTAGGGAAGTTGTGACACATTGTCCTTGTTCAACCTGGAAATTAGACAACCACAGAGGCTGAAATTGGTCTAAGTAGGCCAAGTGCTAGAATGAGGTCTGAGCTGAGAAATCCAAGACAAATGTTTTTCTGAGGGCTCAGCAGCTGCTGCCCAACAGCTGACCCCAAACAGCATGTTACAGTTCTGGTTACTGGCACAGAAAGCACTGCTCAGGGACTTTGACCAGCTGCCCACAAAATGGAGCTCCAGGACACAGGGAGTTTCAGACATGACTGGCCAAGATTAAGGGCCATATGAGGTCTTTCTAGCTGGGCTGGGCTCCCCTCTTTATCACAATGGTGAGGACTTCAGTGACGCCACAGGAAATTTCAGGTTGTTATGTTTGAATTACAGGATCTATATAAAGAGGTGGAGGAAGCTGAAATTAAACTTTGTATCAGACTGGAAATGATACATCTAGATCAGGACACAAAGAAAAAGAATGCTAATTTCCTTAATTTTATTGCTCTCAAATCTCACTATTTAAAAAAAAAACCGAATTACTTTTTCTATTGTGCTGGAAAATACAATTTTGTAGTAGAAATATGTAATCCTTTTTTTTTTAATATTATTTGACTATGTATCATCATGTGTACCTGTCAGCAAGGCATCAGATGCCTTTATTAACTGCAAATTAGTGAAGAAATGATTGTACACAACAAAACAACCATGAAAACACTGCTTCCAGGTGCCTGCCCTTACCTAGTCTTTGAAAAAGGAACTCCATGCCGAGCACATCTCTGAGACTGACAACTGTATCTTAAATACTAAGATACAAACAGGCTCAAACATGTGGACTAGCGGGTCCAATAATAAGCTGATCAAGTTCTGGGTTTTATTTCTAAACGATTTAGAATCACTAAATCATAGAATGGTAGGGGTTGGAAGGGACCTTGAAAGATCATCTAGTCCAAGTTCCCTGCCAGAGCAGGACCACCCAGATTAGGTCACACAGGAATGCATCCAGGTGGGTTTTGAATGTCTCCAGAGGAGACTCCACAACCTCCCTGGGCAGCCTGTTCCAGTGTCTGTCACCCTCACCGTGAAAAAGGTTTTCCTTACGTTTACGTGAACCTCCTGTGTTCCAGCATGTACCCACTGTCCCTTGTCCTAATCACTGGATGTCACTGTGAAAATCCTGGCTCCATCCTTTTACATATTTAGAATCAGCTTCCCAGGTATATCTGATTTCACCTTCAAAACTGACATATATTTTCACAGCCTCAGATTTGCCCAGTCAGGTTATCCAGTCAGTACCATTTCGCTTCTATAAATACATCAATTTTCCCCACATATTTCATATAGAGAACTTTATAAGGACTTAATGGATATTCAAAACACAAATAAATGCTATTAAATGTTTCTGCTGGAGGGTGTCACTCACCAAGCAAAGCGTCATTACAGATAGCAAATGCAACGTACAGAATGAACAGCATGCACACAGACATTTTCCGACTGTTTCAAAAAACAACATGTAGAAAGAGGCTAAAAGGCATAAGTTGAACAGAAATTCACCACACAAGACGAGTGCAGCAGTTTTTAATGAAACCTAAAGTTTTTAATGTAACCTAAAGACTTAGAATGGATGGCATTGGATACAGCCTTTCAGTGGTCTCCCAAAGCTCCCAACTTACAGAGTTCTTGGCAGGACCATTTTAAAGGGGCATGAAATGCAGAGTCTAGTGCTCTCTTCTCCCCTTTTCACCCCCCACACCCAGCTGAAATCTCATGAAACTAAACAGAACCCACCAACAGTTTCAGAAGCAACCCAGGAAGAAGACAGGCATGTGGTATTCACACTTGTTTTGAATGTTTGAACATCCTGTCACCTGAAAGCATGTTTCACTGTCCCCTATGGCTGTGATACTGATTGCTCCTCTGTACAGATTAATCCTGGTAGAGACTGAGAACAGAAAAATGCAAGGAGTGTTTCATCACTCTATAGTTGCTAAGTTTGAAGCACCTTTGCTTTTGCATTAGCTGCTTCTCAGGCCCTGCAGGGTATCAGCCAGTGCCCCAGCACACTTGTCACAGTTACTACACCACACACACAAATCACCCATTCTATTAATTCTTACAACCACTGTGGTTTTTGTCCTCTAAGAGTAGGGCTTCCAGAGAATGCTGGTAATCAAGCTCTCTCAAAAGTATTCCTGAACATGCGTTAGAACTACTCAATTTACAGAAATCGGTTAAAGTAATACCGACCAGAATTTATAAAAAAGTACATGCTTTAGAAAAAAACAAAAGTAACACAATAACTTTTCTAGATTCCTGAGGCAAGAAAGCATTCAATAAAGCAATGCAAAAATCCATTTGAATTTCTGTAAATAGGTAAGTGGTAGTGAATGCATTCAATTCTGGTGACACAAAGACTGTCACTAGTAGCTTGATCTTATTTTCTGCCTGTTAGAGCCAGTCATGCAATTGCAAGTAAATCAATAAATCATGTCCCAGCTGGGATTACTCTGCATGTCATGTCCTACTTTTGCTAGACGGTTACGGAACCTTTGCCATTTGGCGCAGCTTTTTCTCCTGCATTTGGACACCCAGAGACGAAATCCACCTGGGGGACCAGAAGTTAAACTAGGAGCAGCCGGATCCGGACACCACCTGTCTTGATTTCATGCCAGCGACAGAACAGCTTCATTGCAAACCCTGCGTGACCACTTGGAGCACATCCACCGAAGGCTGCCCCAAAAACTTGCTTTTGACCTAGGTATACCAAATGCCATTGTGTAATGTCTTCTTTGACTTGGAAGGAACACAGAAGTGGTTCAGACCCAAGAGACTGAATGTCCTACCTGCTTTCAAAGTAAGGGTGACAATTCAACAAAGGAAGGACACAGGATTATGCGTTACTAGAGGTGTTGTTGACACACACCCCAGTATAACAAAGTCACGTTCACCTCGCAAATCACATATCGCTCTGGGGGCAAGGTGCAAAACGTTAAGTATTTCTATGGGAAAGCAGGCGGCGGAGTGACGGTGCCGCTCACCCAGGAGACTCAAGCTGCGGTCCCCCTGCGCTGCAACCGACTACCGCAGGGGCAACTCTCCAAACCGAGCTGCCCTCGGGAGCCCCGCCAGGCGAAGCCCCGGTTATCACAAGCACCAGTCCCTCCACAAACTACGTTTTCATAATTTTCAGCGCAAGGCACCAGCTCGGGGCTCAAAATACCAAACACCACCTCCGCCTGCCGCACCCACCCCCCCCCCCTTGTCACAGGCACCTGTGATACCCGTTACCGGCGCCGGCGACCACCTCCACCCCGCGGCGCCGCACCGGCCTCGCCTCACAGCCCTCCCCCGCCGGACCCCTCACCTGAGCCGCGGCGGAGGGAACCCTCACAGGCGCCCCGGAGCTGCAGGCGCGGCCCGGGGCTGCCACGAACGCACCCCGCAGGAACACGGGGCCGCCGCCACCGCCGCCTCGCCGCCCCCACCGCGCCGCCGCTGCCGCCGCCATGCGGCTCGCTGGCCCCAAACACGCGGGGGGCGCCGGCGCCGCCGCCAGCCTCGCGCCGTCACGCGGCGGAGGGCGGGGGGCAAGCAGCCAATCGAGGAGGCCGCAGGTGCCGCGCTGCACGCCGGGAGCTGTAGTCCGCACCCCTCAGCCCGGCGGGCGGGGGCGGCCGCGGCCGCCGGCCTCTCTCAGGTCGGTCGCTAATGTTGTGCCCTCCTGGGGCAGCGGCCCCGGGCGGCTCCTGCGAGCCTCGCGTCCCGCGGCAGCAAGGGCAAAGCCTCCACTGATAGACAGCCTTTATTGTCTCTCTTCCCCTGCCCTTGCCTTGGCCGTCCAAAAACCAGGTGTGTAGCCTGAGGCCTACAGGCCAGCCCTGTCCACCGCCTGCCCTCTGTGGGAAGCAAAGGCGTCGAAGGACTCGCACACGGGGTACGTGTCCCATCAGGGACCGGTAGAGAACCAGGAAACACGGTTATCCTCATCCAAGGAACGTTTCTGGTGGAAACAATGACTATAACCTGAGTCTCGCTTGAGTCTTGAGTACAATCTGACAGAAGACAGGCACAGGAACTAAATGGGGCATAATGGGTCTTCTGGGGTATAAGAAAGCGATATTGCGGTTTTTCCACCTAATATACTTTTCCCCCACACTCACAGTGTTTCACAGACAAGGAACCTTATGGCAAAACATCCAGTTGCCCATCGTCCGTGTCCCCTGGCAGATAGGTCTGCAGAGCACAGTAGCCCACTGCCAAGCTGAACTTGAGGTGACTGTTTCACATGTGAAAGGAGGGCTCAAGTGCCCAGAATTTCCCTGGATCCCCTTCTAAAACACACCTGTTTCTCTAAATGAGGTACATTGCTTTTAGCCTTAGAACTGTGTTGCTGTTATATTGCTATAGCTGTTAAGAGTAAACCTCATATCTTTAAACGCCATGCTGCTTATAAAACTCTTCCAGTTTAAATAATCTTGTTTCCCGTTACCACATCGCTGTGCCATAGGTATTTGCATTTGCAACTACTGGTTGCGAAAATGTTAACAATTCACTGCACAAGTTTTAATACTTAAGTGTTTGGACTGTGAAGTACTTGTTGATGTGTAACTGGGCCTTAAAATTGCTTGTATCAGCTGTCATTTCAAGACATTTTATATGTGCTGGTACAGATCCAAATGTTTAGTCAGCTCATACTTAAATCTTTGCTCTGTAACAAAACACCATCTTTGTCCAATTCAGTCTTAAGCATTCAGGCTTAGACTTTACTCAGTCTTTAGTCTGCGTAGAAACTAATAGGAAAAATGAATGCAACATTGCTTTTTTTTCTCCCCCCCCCCTTTTTTTTTTTCTCCAAAGCTGAAACTATTTGAAAAGAAATATAGACTTGAATGACATGTGATGTGGACAAACATATATTCTGAAACCAATCTCATCAGTGAGATGTCAAGGAAATATATTCACAGATCAAAATAACAGAGAAGATAGCAAGGCAAAATACTGGTTTTAATTACAATTTTCAAAGGATGCAGAAGCAAGCTTGGTGTTTACATTTACAGTAGCTTTATGAATCATAGAAAAATAGAATCACAGAATGTTAGGGACCTTTGGAGATCATCGAGTCCAACCTCACTGCCAGCACAGGATCACCTAAGGCAGCCCACACAGGAACAGATCCAGGCAGTTTTTTAATGTCTCCAGAGAAGGAGACTCCACAACCTTTCTGGGCAGCCTGTTCCAGTGCTCTGTCACCTTCACAGTAAACGGAAGGGCAGGGTCCAGTCCACATACCAGTGTCCTCTGTGATCCTGTCCCAAAACAATATGAAAACACAAAATGCTGGACTACTTCCAGTACTATTCATGCTTCAAGTAATCACTGAAAAAAAAGTTTTAAAGATATGTTAATAATAAAATAATAATAATAATGATAAAGTCTCAGGAGAGGACAGCACGTGAGCTGATGGATGTGCCACACTGAATGATGATTGCCTCATTGTCCAAACTAGGTATTCATTAAGAGCTTCTCAACATCTTTCTCAAGCTTTGGGCTATGTGCCTGAACAAAATCCACACCAAAGTGGAAGACTTCATCCAGTCTTCAGGTGAGGCTGTAACACAGCTAGGGCTTGTGTTGGGATTGCAGTTAGGAAAGACTAAGGGAGTGCTTAATGTAGTACAAGACACGGAAAAGCCTTCCTGACCAGCTTCCTGCAAACTGAACATGAAATAACTGCTACACTTTGCAATGACACTCTGATTGTTGTCCCTGCCTGTATTTGTTAGTAGTGAGCAACATGGGTACTCCTATTAAGAAAATACCATGAGAATAGAGATTCCCTATTCAACTTTAGGGCTTATGTGATGTACAGATGACTAGATTAGGACATCTCACAGTTGTTTCATGAGCATCATAGCATTTTTCAGTTCAAAGCACACCACTGCGTAATTATTCTTATCTACACTTGAGAAATCCTAGGGAGCTTATACAGAGGAGGCTTCTGCTATAGTTTGCTATCCTCATTACAAAGAGGCCTGAGAGCTTTCCTGGTGTTTCTTCGTGGTAGCTGGCACAGAACAACATCCACAGTTCTCCAGGTGATACTTCTTACGTGGAATTAAAAAGCATGTGTTAAAAAGCACACGGAGTTACAAATAGGGATTTTGTAAATACGCAAGCCTCTCACAGATGCAGAAGAAATCAGAGCAAGACTAGCCATTCTCATAAAATTGGTCTGAAAATCATTGGCCTGGAACCAGCCAGGCTGGTTAGAAAATAGATGACAATGCTGTCTTCTCCTATGCCTCCTTGCCTTTTGTATGCTGGAGAAAACCTCTCCTCCTTCATCTTATCACCCTCCTTCTTTTTCTATATTTTCTTTGATGTTGTCAGAGATGGTGTTGCAGGTGGTGTCAGATCAAGTACTGTTTGTCTCAACATTGTTGTACCTGTGTCGGTAAACATCTAACCAGTGAAAGAAACCAGAATATCTTACTAAAGGAAGTACTGAAAGAACTGTGTAAGGAAAGTGACTCATTTGCCAAGTTGGAGGTGAAGTTAGAAGAGGAAGGTATTAGGCAAATCTACCCCCAGAAAGCAAAAGAGAAAGCAGAAAATCCTCCTCATAGGTATCCCCTGATTGAGGCAGAGTATATGTATGAGGCAGACAATGATCGTCCCCAGGTTGTTACTAAAGAGGTTCCATGTACAGCGACTGACTTAGCAAAATTGAAGAAGGATTTTGCAAGGACTTCAAAGGAATCTGAAACAGAGTATGTCTGGAGAGTATCGTTGTCAGGGGGAGATGGAATCCTGTTGTCAGAGAAGGAGGCAGAAGGATATTGGGGTCCAGGTGTGTTTCTACAATCATCATGCCCCATGGTTTCTAACACAGAAGTCAGAGTACTGGGCTGGGGGACTGAATCCTTTGAAGTGGGGAGACCCCCTCTCGCTATAACAGGTACAGTGGATCATTTGGTAGAAAGTGTGCAAAAGGCAGCTTGTTTGCAGGTGATGTATGATAGGAGCTTAAACCTAACCAGGGATATCCAATGATGGTGCCTGTGGGCCCAGAATGGATGACCCCCCTAATCTGAGGGCTCCCCTGACTCTCTACAGGGGAAGATACAAAATACCCCCATAGTAGACAGAGTTACAGCTTCTCTAGAAGGATATGTGACTCCTGACCACCAGAGGTCAGGAAGGAAAGTGTGGTCTTGGGGGGGGAAGTAGCCCAAGAACTGATTAACTGTGGGAGGAAATATGGTCCTGTGGGTGGATCCCGGCAGAGACACGAAACCAGGACTGTACAAACAGCAGGAGAGAGTGATGGACGGTTGGTACCAGTCAGAAGGAAATCTATCTGTTGTACTGATCCTGGAAGAGAAAAGCCCTTGAGTTGCATGGGATTGTAGCAACTGGGACTCCAGAGAGGTATTCCCTGAGATCTAAGGGATGGGCTTCCAACCCAGACATTGGAGAAACTTGTGCAAAGGTGGTTGGAGAGAAAAGTTAATCTTGAACCAACTGCTAGTGCCCCACCTTTTATAGACCTCGGGGAAGAGGCAGATAAAGAAAAGAAGATGCTGGGAAACTAGACCCTCCATTCCCCAAAGGTGAGGGGGAAAACAGAGGATGGATGTTTATAAGACAACTCACCGTAAAGGTGAGAGGGGACTTACTGATTACGGTGGCTGTAGGACCACAGAAAAAAAACCAGTAACCTTTTTAATTGACATGAGGGGCACAAATTGCTGCACTGATGCAGACTGAGGCAGAGCAATGTGGAATTTTGGCTTCATCTAAAAATCTAATTATCCTAAATGCTTTGGGAGAAACTCAATTGGTACCTTTAGCCTATCGAGGTTATGGTTGCCCGGGGAGAAAGGCCCAGTTAACACCAAGGTTGCAGTGGGTCCTTTCCCAACAAATCTTTTGGGCATGGATGTATTGAAGGGCAGACAGTGGCATGATACACAGGGAAATTCATGGCCCTTTAGCACCCCTAAGATCAGAAAATCAATTGAAATGCTTTGGACAGAAGTGCATCTATCGCAAGCAGCACCTGCCTTCCCCCCCTCTAAGATTACTAATGTGAAACCCTACCCACTGTCATTAGGTGCCTGAGAAGTAATAGCCCCTGTAATTGAGGATCTTAAACAACAGGGAATTTTAATATTCATCCACTCCCTGTAAAGTTCCCCATTCTGTCTAGTGCAGAAACCAAATGAGAAGTGGAGACTAACCATAGATTATCACTGACTCAATGCTAATACTGGCCCTTTGACAGCAGCAGTGCCTAATTTAGCTGAGTTGATGTCACTTATTCAGGAATAAGCTTATCCAGTGATGGCGACAACTGATGCAAAAGATATCTTTTCCATGGCTCCCATTGAAAGCAGGAGACGGGATGTCTGGTGGAGTTTTACTAATCTTTGAACAAGCAACAACAATAAATGGGTAGTTGTATAGTAGGGACATACTGTGAAATTCATAACCTTGTAGATAGTGTTTATCTCCAGAAGCAGGACAACAAGGCATCTCGAGGCATCTGAGCATGCTGAACAGACAAGAACCTGTTTTGTGTCAAGAATAATGATTTTAGGCTTTAGGTCACTAAAAGAACATGGTGATGAAGAAGAGAAGATGAAGTAAATGACTACCAGAGGTCACGAAAGACCACCAAGGGGAGAAAAGATCCTAACCCTAATTTTATTATGCATCCTCAGACTATGTAAATGAATTCCAGGAACCCATTATCATAAGACTGCCCTTTCTAAGAAATAGAATGAATATGTACATTTAGCCTGCATAAAAACTATGTACCCAGCTTGCATGGGTACGCACATTTGGAGGAGTGATCCCCTGTGCATCTGGCACCGCAAAATAAGGAATGTCTGCATAACAACTTTGGTTATTGAGTTTTTCACTGTGTCACCCTGCAGGAAGGAGACTGTGATTGTTTTGCCTTCAACATGGGAGAGACAACAGTATACCTTCAATTTGCCTCCCTCAGGGCTATAAACATTCTCCCACCTTATCACATCATGCTTTGGCACAAGAGGTAGTTCAAATTCCACTGGAACCGGGAGTTAAAGTTTATCAATATATTGATATGTTTTGTCTGAAATTGATCAAATTACTCCACTAATATGCTAAATAGTTCTCCAGGAATATGATGAATATTCAACAGGACAATATGATAAAAGGAGTAGGAGCAACGAGCTCCTAGGTGGGAGGTAACATGGAGAGGTAACTTTGGTGTGTGTGAGGTACTATAGTGAAGTAACACCAGGGAACCAATACTGGGGGAAGGAACATCGGGGGAAGGAACATCGAAGCGCAAAAGGAATGTTTTCCATCAGACTCAGACTGATGGAATGTCGCAGACTCATGGTGGTAGCTATCGTGACTGACCCTGTCTTCCTTTCTTTTCTTTTTCTCGCTCTACTTTGCAAATTTGTTGTCAGGAAAATAAAGTTGCTTGGCGCTTGACTACATTTTGAGTCTTAATTCTGTTCCCAAGAATACGATCAAAACCTCAGTCTGGTCTATGACCAGCACGTGACAGATGTCATCCAGTTTTTCTGCTTATGACAATGAGAGAAGAAAAAATGTTTATTTAATGTCAGTAAACTCAAAATGATGAGATTTTTTTTACATTCTATGAGCAGTACTTAACAGTAACTGGAGTAATGGGTTGTACAACACCAAGGAATCCAACTGATCCTGCACATTAAAGCTAAGTTTATATTTACTATTCCATACTTTTTCACAGTCATGCTACATATGTATAATTAAGAGATACATAAAAACCAGAGGTTGATACAAGTAGAAAAAGGGAGAGAAGGAAGGAGGAAAGGAAGGGAAGGAGGAAGGAGAGTAAGGGAAGATGAAAGGGAAGGAAGTTTGTTGTGAACTTGACTTTATTATTGTTGTACAACTACAGCCTTCTCTCTCGGCTTCCTTCCTTTACCTGAAATATCCTCATCATGCTGCCTTCAGCATTACACAATTGAGGAACAGCAACACTTCATATCCTTCTATTTTTTATCTGCAAGTTCTGTTCAGGACAGCTGCTGAGCTTTCGTTTATCTGGAGCACAATTGCACAATTCCACCCTTTATGCAATAATACTGGTAAACAGGCTGTTTATGGGCTGACCACAACAACTTTGCTGATCTGGCTGTTTATCATGTTTAATTCCTGAGAACTGTGAGAAGAATGAATGTAATGACACCCAACAACCCCATCTAATAAAGCTGACACAGACATAACTAAAGGAAAGTTTAGACAAAGTCATACATTGTCTCAGTTTAACTATTCACAGGCTTATTCTGACCCAGGCGGTTCCAGCTGTAGGTTTGGGTTTAATCTGTTAGCACGCTTACTCTTTTCATATTTGACTGAATTCAAGGACATAGTAAAAGGAGCTACTCGAGTGCTAGAAAACATTAAGAGACTTCCTTTTCCTTTCCTACAGATGACCTGGACTGCTGGTGCCCTCCTCTCTACTCCCATGAGTAACTCACATTACTCCTTTCCATGTTCAAGAAATTCTGTGTAACTTTATGGAGTTAACTGTTTTGGTGGTATGTGATGGTACCTTATGTATCAGCACCACTGGCACTCCAGGCATAAGGCACTGGGTCAAGGGGATGATTGTAACACATGAAAATTCAACTGCATTTTGGACGAAGCAAGTAATTACCTCCATTTTTACTCAAAGTGCAGATTCAGTTCTTGGGCTTCATCTACTCCAAGAGAAGGAATTATACCTTCCCTACACCAGAAGAAATGTATTGGTCTTCAGACAGGGAGAAAAGAAATAAACTCCAAAGCGCCTTAACCTGGCTTTGTCCTTAAGCATTACCAAAAAAAAAACCCCCTCTTTTCCAATACAGTCTTGCCCTCTTGAAGTTAGTCCCTGTATTTGCAACAGCAATTAATTTAAACAGCTGAGCATACGATCTCATGAAATATGATGTGTATTTCCCATTTAATTTGCTTTGAAGCAAGAAATTTCATCAATAACAGCAAAAAACCTCCAAATCCCCACAAAACATTAAGTAAGAACACAGACCTTCAAGACTTATTTTTGTGCTGGAAGAGTTTGATGTGACTTGGAAATCAATTAAGTTTCGTCAAGGCTCTAGAGTATATTTTTTCCTGTCCCTTTCAAAGCTAGATGGTTCTTAGTCTACCTAGGATAGGCTTTGTTTTCTGCTTATTTCTTGGCTTATTTTGCTGAAACAAGACAACTTCCAGTCTGTTGAACATCCCGTCAAGTAAGTGAAACTAACAAACAGCACTCTGAGGAAGTTAATTTGTATCCAAAGAGCTTTATCAAGTTAGAAAGTCAGGAGGCAGAAAATGGAACAACAACAACAACAACAAAAAAAAAAAAAAAAAAAAAAAAAAAAAAAAAAAAAACCAAAAAAACCCAAACAACAAAAACACCAGGGCATCTTCATGTGCTGTTGGCATTTTTGTTTTGTAGATGCTTATATCAAAGACTATTTTTTTTTTCAGGTACTATTAAACCACTTCCAGATTTAGCATCCCACAGATATTTCTCTCACTGTCATATCAGATCCCCTAGGCACTTCAATTCTGTTCCGTTGTTGCAAATCACAATGAAGAATTGTGATTAAGCAAACAATATTTCCTTCTTTCACATCTTTGACTATCATCTTGTAAAAGACAGACAGAAAGGAGCTGTTTACAGATTCACTCTGTTTTCTCATCTCCTCTTCCCAGTGTTTTCTGCATTACCAATTTCTCAGCTTTGTTCCAAAAAAGGTGAAATGGTGACAGTGCCTTGGAAGAACTTTGAGTTTTCAGAGAATTGTTACTTTGGTGTACATTGTTTAGTCAGGATGCTATCTTTAGAGGAGAAGAGAATTCTACTCTCCTGGCTCTGTCACTCATCTTTACATCAATGATTACAAATAGCCTGTGAGGTAACAGAAAATCAAGCCCTTGAGAGGCAGCTGTCCGAACAATGACATTCAATCTAACCTCAGAGAGGCCATCAAGGCCAAAGGTTTCAAAGATTGTCACAACTATGTCCACTGCATTTGAGAGGTCATAGGATTTATTTTTTGTAGTGGCTACTCTTTTAAAGCTTTTCACTCACTACAGCACTAATTGCTCAGACCTTGTAACTGGCTAATCACTGCACTGAAAAACTCTGTTGTGGGGAAATAAGAATGGGTTGCTTAGGAAAAAAAAAAAAAAGCATGTAGGAGACTCTGTTGGCTTTGTGTTTCCTCATGGATAATGATGTATTCATAAGGATCCCAGCCTTGGAAATCTGGTCTCTTGACCCAGTTATTTAAATTTCAAGTCCCGTGGGTGCAAAGAATATTAATCACAAAATAAAACACAGAAATGCAATGGGATGATTTGATGCTGACTTGAATGGGCTCATGTTTGCTGGAGGGTCTTTCCCTCTTAGCCAGTGGAAGGCCTTTGCTTCTTGCTTTTTTTCCTTTCTGGACTGTTGTTTGTTTCAGGGTTTTTTTTTGGCTTGGCAAGTAGAGTCAAGGGCTGCTTTTTGCAAGTTTTTTTCATCCTCTGATGGAAGAAAATAACTGCCTTAATGAAATCATCCGGTTCCAGAAGGCGTCCAACGACATTTAGCAGTGTCAGTCTGTGTCTTGACGTCATGCAAGTCCTTCATCTCCACATGCAGCGCTTGTAATGTCCATGAGGAAGGCTGAGCACTTTGGTTAAGCACAGAATGGCAGAAAATGAAGAGAAAATGAAGGATGAAACAAGGACATAGCAATGAAGAGTGAGTGAGATATCTGATTTTAATATTTACCTTAAATTTCAGATATGGCTGAAAATGAAAACTACAATCAAGAAGCCTGGAGTGTAACACTTAAAATCTGCATGACCTTGAGTTTCAAGGATGATTTTGCACATTTTCATTTAAACAGTATAATTGTTCCATTAAACTTCCATTGTGCTTTAACAAGAGACTGTTTTCTCCACAGAACTGCAGCTGTCTCTGCAGTGCAAACTAGTACCTTCTGAAAAAACAGTGAGAGTTTTTAAGACAGGAAGGGAACAGGTGAAAGAAAGACCATCAGTCCAGTCCCAGAGTAGAGAGGGAAATCAGGGAAATCACTGCTATGTAATTCTGGATGTCCACTGTTGGGAATCAACACCTTGTTGGATAATGGTATTCCTCTTTATTTCCTTTTTGTGCTCACCCCACCACCCTGGCCAAAGTTCAATAACAGAATTGTAGGGTATTCCCCTTCACAGCCAATCCCTATGTTAAAATTGGAAAATCAAGCACTTCAGGACAAAACAAATAGCCCTAGTTTTGGCATCCATCTCTGCATGCTTAATTCCCTTACATACATGCCTTTCTCAATGTTTATTTGCCTTCCTGTCTTTTCCATTCTCTTAAATTTCTCTCCAAACTTCATCTCGCCTATCCTACTGGCATCTCCCTTCCTAGCCTCCTTATTTCTAATCCCATTTCCTTTAAATTCCTTCGCTCCCATCTGCTTGTTTTGCATCTGATATGGGGAAATGAGAGAAACATGTTTCCACATGAGAATTATTAGCAAGCAAAACCAGATACTAACAGTTACAGAAAAAACCAAACAAACAAACCAACCACAAGAACATTAAACCCACTGCAAATATTCCCAGGACTGCCATGCTGTCTGAAAGATCAGATGTCCATGTATTTCACTGGTTAGGACCTCTGACTGCAATCCTGTGATGTCCTGCTACTGCTACCTGAACAAGTGATGTCTTGTCTAACTGGGTTTTTCCCTTGTGTTCAGCCCTGCTTCTGGCAAAAGGGATTGTTTATAACCTTATTACCTGTAATTTCAGAAGGCTGCACTTGCAACATTAATTCCAGCCTGGAAGTGATTTGACTCTCTCTGTACCTTTCTTTGGCTAGAATATGTACACCAGTCCCAACAGCAGTTAAGAATTCCATATAGCAAAGGGAACTGGAAACTAAACAAAAAAAACTTCCATCCTGGTTCTCTTCCTCTTTCTCAGTTTTCTAAGGAGCACTGATTTAATTAGTCTGATCAAATCCTCACATTTCATTACAGTAATCTAATTTATTAATCTTCACTGACTTGTCTGAGCTTAATTAGACACACTTTCTTTGGGTTTTGGCAAAGTTACGGACAATCGGAAAGCTACATATTTCAGATTCCTTCTCCAGGACTGAATTTTGAATAAGAGGTGACTTTGGGACAAATATAAAAACAACTCGGTGCCTCATTTCTTGGGAGTCCAGAGAAACTCCTTTTTTAGTTTACTTCTTAAGGATAACTGGCATAAAAAAACCAGCTTGTAGTATCAGATTTCCAAGGAGTAACTCTACTCTTTCCAAGCTACATAACTATCTGTGCTGCCCAACAAAGCAGGGCCAGGATCCTGCTAAGCTGAAGCTAATGGAGCAAATATAATCATATGGTACACTGCCTGGGTCTGCAGAGGTACCAGCTCAGATCAAGAGAAACAATGACAGTGCCACAGCACCTACATCCTACAAAGATTATTTGTGTGCATGCAACAAAACACTGATTTAATTGTTCTGCTTCTGGAATTACCACTTGACTGCTAGCTCAGTGTCAAGGTTTAAGGTTGGGCTGGTCACTAGATGAATAGCAGATGCTCTCTGTCAACTCTTCTCTTTTACCGAAACAGAAAGAAAAAAAAAACAGAGAGACTTATGTACTGGAAAACTAACATAGCTTTAATGAAAGTAATAACAATAAAATTAAATATATATTAAAAAAGTCAATATCAAACCCACCTTCCCATGATGGCAATTGCATCACCATCACCACTGATGCTGTGGAGCAGGCATTGGAGAAGTCCCAGACTGGACTCGGTGGCAGGTGGAACTGGACTCAGGAGCTGGATTCACAGGATTACAGAATTGTCACAGTTGTAAAAGACCTCTAATATCATTGCATCCAACCATCAACAACAAAAACACAAAACAAAACCAGAAACCCACAAAAAACACACCCCAAAACAAACAAAAAAATCTTCCTCACCATCCCACTAGATCATGTCCTGCTGGCCATACTGTCGCTGATGCAGGCCAGGATAGTGTTGGCCTTTTTGTACACCTGGTCACTCTGCTGGCTCATATTCCTCCAGGTATTGACCAGAACCCCTAGGTCCACTCAGCCCCAAGCCTGTAGCATTACATGCGGTTGTTGTGACTGAAACACAGGACCCAGCACTTGGCCTTGTTAAACCATACAATTGGCTTTGGCCCATCGCTTCAACCTGTCCAGATTCCTCTACAGAGCCTTCCTACCTTCAGGCAAATCAACACTCCCACCCAATTTGGTGTCACCTGCAAACTTGCTGAGGAAGCACTCAATCCCCTCCATCTAGATCCAGGAACTGACAGATCAGGACCAAAGACAGAACATACAGAGTCCTTCTGGGATGCCAGGCATTGAAGATGAGAGCCTGACCCTTGTAATCCCTCATCTTTATACTGAATATGAGTAATATGGGATGGAATCCTTTGTTGGTCAGTTTAGTGTCACCTGTCCTGTCCACTCCTCCCCACAGGTGCAGCATTTAACTTTCTGCACCACCAACATGGTACACAAGATTTAGCTGTGACCTTGGTTTCCATAGGAGAAAGTATAAGCAAGGCTCTTTCTGAAAACCAGTGCTTGGTAGTAACTGCAAACATTGAGTGTTATCACTGCTAGAACCAGACACTGTCAGTGAAAATGTGTTAACTTCAGAAAGTGTAGTTACTTGGAAGAGGCTGAGCTGAAAAGTAAAATCGCTGAACAGAATTAGTTCTGCTCTAGCTCAAACTGGGACACCCAGGAACCTTCACTATGCTGATTGTGTGCTGCTGACAGTTCTGGAGGGAGTGATGACAAGATAGCTGTAACATAGACCACATAATCCTCATTAAGGACATGAAATAGGAATACTTGTTTAACTTCACTGCCTGTGTTTGCCTCTGCCTTCTGTCATTATTGTAACCTGGTAGATGGGACCCTCCAACCCCTGATCCCACAGTGTGTCTGCACAGTCTGCCCACTTGTTAACTCTGCCAGTGTTTCATTTATTTAGCTGCTAGGGGTGATGAAGAAGCAACTTTGGAGAGAAACTGCCACAGCACTGTCACAGAGCCAATGTGTATCCTAATGCTTCACTGCTCCAACAGCTAGATGTGTTTGAGTCCAGGGTAGGGAACAGAATGCAGATGCCTGAACCCTTCATTTCCTGGATTAGAAAAATAATCTAATCACCTTGTAAACCTGGAGTCTACACCCATAGCAGAGGAGACAGTACCCATCCTGAAGAACTTAGTTCTGACTTGGCAAGATGTGTGATGGGAGAAGGGCAAAGGAAGTGTGGAAGAGTCATAAGCCAAACAAATGAATGACCCCCAAACATGTAGGAACTGGCAATAATCCCTGTATTTCCACCCAACTGGAGTGACTCCACTTTCTGTAAATCACTAACTAATAGTGAGTAATGACAAAGATCTTCTGGAAACTTCCATTTAGTTTGTGCTGTCAAAACATTTGGCTGGCATAGAAAATTATAATCTTGAACATAGCCATAACAAAGCACTTCCTTTAAGGTGATTAATATGCAAGGAAAATCAAAACAAAATTAAGACTATTTTACTTTATCAGGACAAAATGTAGCCGTTGGACTGAGTGAAACATTCTGATCTGATTCTGGCCTCATTCTAATCTTTCATCTTTGGTCTGTAAACTTGATTACCTTGAGAGAGTAGTTGGTCTGTTAATTTCCATATTGACACTTTAAATGTGAGTGTTTGCAGATTTTTCCTGGCATATTTGCAAAAATAAGTGAAATATAACATAGTAACATTAAGCTTTTCCTCAGAATTTTCCCATAAAAATTTAGACTTCAGAAAAATATTCAGTGGAACATGTTTTGCTTGGAAAAAAGCAATTCAGCAGCCAGTTCATCTGCTACTTCAGACAAACTAAACCATTTAACGACTCACACTATTTATTAATACAATTGATGTTTGAGGGGGAACAGAGAGTCCTTCTTTAAATAGAAAATATAATCCAAGCAGTTGTTTCATCATTGACTTCTGCTTGTACAATAATTTGCAATCATCTTACATGGGTAAATGACTGTGTGACTGAGCAAGGCTACAGAGTACTAAGCCCTTTGATCCAATTTTGCTCCAGCTCAAATGAAGAAAATGTTTGTCCTTGGATTAATGGGAAGGATATGGCCCCAGTACTCCTAATTTATTTATGATTAGGATATTAACTTAGTCTCAAGGAAGTTTTCAAAGACTTTATGCAGAGTGAGAGTCTGCAGAATGAGAATATGCAGATGTTAATGCTAAGAACAAATACATTGCAACAGAGGTAAGGCCAAATCAAAAGCCACCAGCACTTCAGACTCTCTCTGTTTATCTTCCCAAGTAGACTCCTACTTACTGTAATTGCTAGAGCTTTATAATTGTGTTTTACTCTCTATTAGCACCTCTTTGTCCTCTTTTCAGCTTGCTATGACCCCCAACAAACACAGAGGTACTTGTCTGAGAGAAAAATCAAAGTGGGGAGGCAGAAACCTGGCTGGAAATTTTCCCTAAGAAATTTAGTAGGGGAGAAAGGGACTTGGAGGATCATCAAGATGAGTCCACTGATGTTGCAGATGGCAATGTCACAAGCTTGCACCTTTACTATCTCTCAGAAGGCAGTTTAGAACAAAGGAGCTCTGATGGCTATAAACCTTCTAAGTTTCAACCCCCAAAAAACTGTCAGTAGTTTATGCACAAGTTGTTTTCTGTCTTATATACTACTTTTCCCAGCTTTCCATTCATGTGTACCCCTTCTCAGAGGAGATGAAGCACGCTTCTTGTAGATTTCTCTTATTAGATTTGTTAGGATACATGGGGAAATGGAAATCCTTTCTGTGCACTTGTTCTGCTGTAATTTATTTTACTTTTGGCCAATTAAATCTGTTCTTACTGTTCTTTATGTTCTATCAGCCAGATAAGTGTTTCTGCTTTTCAGCAAAGTCAATCCCAGAGGCCCTCAGCTACAAAACAGTGCTATAAATACATTAGACATGGCATGTATGCTGATCATCTTTCTACATCACCCAACATTCTCCTTGCATCTTTCTGTTAAGAAAGAAGAAAATCCTCTTCTTCACCTGAGTGTCTGGCTAAACATACATTCTAAGATACATCCTTCCAGAGTCTTAAGTTTGAACTCTGTGTTATATATTGAAATTAATCTTTTCTCAATACACTAGCTTCTAGGAATCTCTTTCCTAATATGAACCCCAGCTGTATTTGTCTTTTTGAAGAACATAGAATTGTTTTGGTTGGAAAAGGTCTTTAAAATCATAAAGTCCAACCATTAACCTGGAACTGCCAGGTCACCACTAGACCATGTCCTTAAGTGCACACCTTTTAAATACCTCCCGGGATGGTGTCTCCACAACTTCCCTGGCAACATGCTCCAGTGGCTCATAACAATTCCAGTGAATAAATTTTTCCTGTTACCCAACCTAAACTTACCCTGGCACAACTTGAGGCCATTTCTTCTTGTCATTCTACTTATTACTCTGGAGAACAGTCTGACCCCCACCTCGCTACAATCTTCTTTCAGGTAGTTACAGAGTGAAAAGGTCTGCCCTGAGCCTCCTTTTTTTTCCAGGCTAAATAACCCAGGTCTCTCAGCTGCTTCTCATAAGACTTGTTCTCCAGACCCTTCACCAGCTTCATTGCCCTTCTTTGGACACACCCCAGCACCTCCAGCCCAAAACTGAATGCGGTATTTGAGGTTCGGCCCCACCAGTGCCGAGAACAGAGATCCCTAATTTTGCTGGCCACATTTCTCATAGAAGCCAGGATGCTGTTGGCCTTTTTGGCCACCTGGGCACACTGCTGACTCATATTCAGCCAGCTGTTGACCAACAGCCACAGGTTCTTTTCCATCGGGAAGCTTTCCAGCCACTCTTCACCCAAGCCTATAGCATTGCGTGAGGTTGTTGAGACCCAAGTGCAGGACACAGTACTTGGTTTCATTGTCCTCGGCCCATCAATCCAGCCTGTCCAGATCCCTCTGTAGAGCCTCCTTACCGTCAGGCAGATCAACATACACTCACTGAATTTGGTGCCATCTGCAAACATACTGAGGTTGCCATCAATCCCCTCATCCAGATCACTGGTGAAGATATTAAACAGAACAGGCCCCAATACTGAGCCCTGGGGAACACCACTTGTGACTGGCTGACAACTGGATTAACTCTAACATCATCACACTCTGTGTCTGGTCATCCAGACAGTTTTTTATCCAGCAAAGTGTATGCCCACCCAAACCATGAGCAGACAGTTTCTCCACAAGAATGCTGTGGATGGAAAACACTGTCAAAAGCTTTACTAAAGTCTAGGTAAACAACATCCACAGGCTTTTCCTCATCTACTAAATGGGTCATATCATGTTGGTGGTACTAGTCAAGCTGTGACTACCTAGTAAACACAGGATCTTCTGTCATTTCATCAGTAAGGCATAAGCATTAATGTATGATGTAAATGCACGATCTTCTGTTCTGTGTGATTTAATCTCATCTCAGTTCTGTTACTCAGAGTCTGATGATAATCCAGTTTTTCCTGTTTGATATTCAATACCTTCTCTGATTTGCTAACCACTGCAAAGCATATGCAACAAATTTCAGCAGAGCATCAGATCTCTGAGTCAGCATCATTAGTGAAAATATTTCACAAGAGAAGTCAGAAGACAGATCCTGAATATCTCCACAAATCTATCTTTCTAGGTTCTCGATTTCAGCAAAATGTTCTACGTCATTTTTAGGTAGAGTTAACCAGAGAGGGTCAACCTAATAGATCAGTTGATATATGAATCACAGAATGGTAGGGGCTGGAGGGGACCTCTAGAATTCATCTAGTCCAATCTCCCTGCTAAACTAGGTTCACCTAGGGCAGGTTACACAGGATCGCATCAAGGCAGATCACACAATTCCTTTCTTTTTAAATAGAAATTATAGTCTCCTAACCTCAAATCTTATTTAAGACTAGAAGGGAGAGCTTTTTAAATAACCCTGACACCAGCCTTGGGTCAGTGATCTCCCTGTTGAATGTGTACTTTCCATATCTATGCACTCATTCATATTAAGTCATCCCCTTACTGCACTTTCAATGAGTGTGCTTGTAGAACAGACAACAAGATATTACTTACTATTTGCTCATGTATCAGTTAATTTTAGACCATACCATCTCCATACATAGCAGCACCATTTCTTTCATTTATTAGTTTTTATTTCTACAAAGAAGCAAGACCTTACTTTTTTTTTCTTTTTTTTTTTTTTTTTTTTTTTTAAAACACTGCAAGCTCTGACACACATTGATATTTTCCAACTAGTTTTGTACTTATGCTTTGGCATCTTCACAGCATAACTTTATTTTCTAGTCAAGCTGCTCCTCCTCACGTTGTTCTCATTTTGAATAGTCTAAGTGATCTTATATTCAAAGCTCTTCTTTACGGATTTTTCCCCTTGACTGGGATGTAAGTAAATAAGAGACAGGATTTATCAGTCCAGATGCAATTGTGATCTGGATAAGGGCTATCGAAACTCACCAGAAGCAACCATATCATGTGAGGTACCGCAGGAGTAGGTACAAAGGGGAGATAATAGCTATCTTAGTTCTCTGAGTAAATCCCTTCCTCCTTTTTTTAGAACAGGAAGAAATTCTATTCCTTTTCAATATTTTATATGCTTATGCTGTGGAAAGTTTCTTTTATCTCTCAAAGTTTGTCCTATTAAACTAAGTAACAAAACACTTAGATTTTAAATTAATCCACTAATGATCAGTATATGCAGTTACTGGATTCTTCTGTAATATATTCTGTCATATCAAAACCAAATCTAAACAGCAGCAATCATTATTTGTTTAGAGACTTGTGAAGAAAAAAAATAATTAAAACAATCTCTTGTTCATTGAACCAATAAATGTCTAGAACAAACTAATATTTAAGTGCTCTTATTCTTTCCCTTGAGGATTTTTTTTTCTTTCTGGACAGTGTCTACCTCTAACCAAGATTAAAAATTACAGACCTCTTCTGGACTCTCATGTCCAATTATCTCTTTTGTGGTTTTTGTTGTTGTTTTCTTTGGGTTTGTGTTTGTTGGTTTTTTAAAGCAAATGGTGGTAGAGCAGTGTGGAAGGAATGAAATGCCAAGTACTCTCTAGCAACATAGATTTTATGCAACAGTATACTGTTTTTTAGGATGCTCTGACACGTTGCTTCTCCTGCCTGAGGAGGCAGGAGTAAACCTCTCTAAATGTGCTCTAGTCAGAATACTCTTGAGTGGAGCACCATCAGTCAATCTCTGTTGAAGGTGCTGTGGTTTGCATGGAAGAACTAGCATTTGAATCAACAGGGAGAAGACAGCTCTTCAGTGTTACAATTAAGTCATTCCTTTCTGTGATAAAAGAACCATGACTGCCATTTACCACTCTAATGAACATTTAATAATTATAATTATGTTCATTACACAACGACAACCTGATCCTGAAGCAGATGCTCAATGCACAAAACTCAAAGTTTTATTTTATGTACAAATATATTAAGACCTGTCCACTAGATGGGGTTAGATTTGAGCTGCGTACATTTGCCAGATTTTCCCTGACCTCGAGTTTTCATGAGGGAAAACATAGGCATCATTGTATTAGGGTTACTGAACATAAATCTGTTCTCCAATTCATCTCATCATTCAGCTGGCACAAGCAGGAGACTCATTTCGGAATGAATGAATAGGATGCTAGCAAGAAAATTTTGTGGTGCTTTTTAAGTGTCTGTGCCCTCCTCGGTTGTACCAAGTAATGGGTAGTAAAGAACAACAAAAGCACTACATGCAGAGTTTTTGATATGCATCAGAAAGGAGGGTAGGGCAGGGCAGAAAAGTGATAGATGATAAGTAACAACTCAGGGCACAATCTGCTATTTCTCTGTAACCACAAAAATTTTGCAACAAGTTGTTTGCATATTAACAGCTGCCCTCACTTGTTTATTCTGGAAGTGTGAGCTATTAAGAATAATGAATTTGATTCCAAGCATTTTCCCTGAGATTCATCCAGAACCTTCCTGATCAGGAAGATTTCATGACTTATTTGAATGTTTTCTTTTAATTTCTGAGAAACTTCAACAGCAGGGCTTTGGGGACCAGAGCTGTCAAAATGTAATCTTGCTTTGAGAAGGATGCAATAACTTCACTAAGCTTTGTAAAAGCCTTTGTGGATTGTGCAGTGAAGAGAACTCAGAAATCAGCTTCTAAGTTTCTATGCTAGTGGAAATGAAGAAATACAGAGTAGCATTACCTCTCTGGTTTGAACAGCTTGCCTTGCCATACTGCAAAACGAACCTTTCAGTTTGCTTAATACAAATCTTGTAACTCTGGTTACTTGCTAATAGAAAAGTTGCTTGTGGAGAAAGTCTGCATTTTTTTTTATGCCTCTGGTAGCATTCTTTGAGGTGTGTCGGATGAGATTTAAGGTGATGGTACTATGATCTCTTTTCCACCTGCTTTTGCTTCCTTCAGCTTCTAAAATGATCTTTGGAGGCACCAACCAGTGGGCATGTGTAAAGGAGATAGCTGCACGCTGAAAAAGCACAGGTCCAACTGTGATAAAGCTGTCATTTTTACTTTTACTGCAGAACCTTTGATAATGATACAGAAAGAAAAGTCTGTACAGTTTATAAGTGTCTCCAAGTAATTTCGTGCAACAGCATAACTGAATCTTGCATCAGTATTGCAAATAGACAAGAAAGGTGACATGGCTAAAATGCTATCTCTAAGAAAAAGAAGACCTGTAAACTATTCTCTGTTCTCTACAGGATGTAGTACATCTTCTTCAAAGGCATTTTTCTGAACCTGTGCCCAAAATGAACATTGACAAAGAAAAACATCATCTTTCTGTTCTTTCCAGATATAATAACTATTAACAGTGAAGCAAACATTCAGTTATGAAGGTCTTTCCATTACATCTCAGACATCTTTTCTGATGGTAAGTGTATCTAAGGCCACCAAGTTCATAAAAGACCCAATTTCTAAATGGCAAATTCTACTTCTTTTATGCCAAGGTTTCTCTGAAACATATAAAGGGGAATGAAGATATTAATACATTTTGATTTGTCTCCAGACTACTCTGTGGAGATGGATAAGTAACAGGGCATTTGATTTTGTTCAGTGACCGTAAAAAATGTCCCAGAAAAGAAAAGGAAGGCACATTGGTTTAGATTAACATAGAAATTAATATCTCTTTAATGAAAATAGACAAAATATCATTTTGTATAGAGTAAGAATGTTTCCTTTGACCCTCCTGTTAAGGAAACTGTTTCAATTGGGTGTTTACTTTTTAATTTTCATTGAAAAATATGTGTTTGTTTTTAAACAAAAATATATTTGTCATGGTTTTGATAAATTGCAGAAAAGAAACCATTTGGGAAGCTTGATATTTCTTATCCTTTTCTGGTAAGTTGAAACTACCAAATTTGATCCTAGAAACAAATACTTTAAGTTTCCACAAATCTGCATGGCTAGGTACACTTGTTTGTCAACTTTTTTTACTCAAGTACAGCTGTAATTCCTAATGTAAAATAAGTATCCTTTTTTTTTAATGTCTGGTTTTAGATTCCTAATTCTTTTTTCCATTTGGGGTGTTAACAATTTTGTTATTTAACAGACAAATAACTTCATCATGTGTTCTGGTTCAGAAGGAAGTAATGTGAGTTAGGATCTTGGCTCAGAGAAGGAATCTTGTACTTACAAGTGAGCTCTAGACCGCTGAGTTTTTTCCACCAAGTCAGTGCACGTAACTGAACACTAATGTGCCATCCTATAACAGATCAATGACATAAGCCAGCACATGCAGACTTGGAACAGGTTTGGTGAACCATAGATTAGACACTAAGTAGATTTGTAGTAAATACTTAGCCCACTTCTAAAATCAGTGCTATCTGAATTTAAAAGATGGTGTTTTTGAAGTGAAAAAAAAAAACCCCAAGTGTTTGCAGCTAGGTGGTGCCATAGGCTTGTGCAATCTTATCCAAATCAGTAATGCTTTTAAAAGGGGACTTGCATTCTACACTTGATATTGTACAAAAGCAGGCTATGATCCATAAGTTGGAAACTGCTTCAAAGAGTCTGTTTTGCTGTATCTAGCCTTGCAGGAATAGTAGTCACTTCAGAATTATTTTGTATCCTATGACACACCCCCAAATCAAATAGAAATTACAAGAGAGATGATCACTCCATGGAGTAGCAGAATTGAGGTAGTAACAGGGAATTTCAGTGATAAAGGAAGAGATGTATTTCCTGACAAATACTGAAACTCTTTATGAGCTCTTCATCAACTAACGCATACAAGTGAAATAAGATCTGACATGAAATAAGATCTGCCAAAAACACACAGCAGATTGCCTTGCTTGAACTGGAGCTGAACAATGTGAAATCCTAGGAGAAACTACAGACACTAATAATTTGCTTTAACACAAAGTCTTTAGCTAATTGTGCACATGGAAATACATGCTCTAGCAATCCCCTCCTGAACACTATATTTTATTCTATACCGTCAACAGTTACCTAGTTCTTTCAGTTCTTTTTCCTTGACTCACCATAACTCCTCAAAAATAGAAAGTATTTTGTTAATACTTAATAGTTCCACAGATCTTATGTAGCTGGGGGAAAACAGCAAGCTAAATAAATTTTTAAGGTTTATTTCCCAGATACTGTACTTTCATACCATTCCTGAGGTTCACCGAGCTATTTTACTTGCATTTTTCCCATGCTTCCTAAAAATTCTGAGGTCAACTACTTTTTACATTACTAGGTAGCACAGTATAAATGACACCATGTACAAATTCATCATCACTACATAAATACATTTGACAGAGCATTCAAGCTTCATGGCTCATTAGCTTGAACCCAATAGTAAAATCTGAAGAGAAGCAACACAATAATTAGAAGGCAGAGTTTAGTTGAACTAGACAATGTGATTCTCTCTTGAATCTCTTTCCATATTACACATGCATCACTCTAAAAGTCAGGTTCGTTTCTCTGGAGCTTACTGCAATTCATGTGACCACAGTCCCTTTGGAAGCTGTGTATTAACAAACTAGGAATGGGATTTCATCTTAAGACTTGACTGAAATACAGGTGCCAAAAGGTTCAATGAACTATTAAGACCATCTATCTTTGAGTGCCACTTAGAAATTATTCCCCTGTTTTGGGCCACAAGAAAGACCCTTAGTGTATTGTAGCGTGCAGGGATGGACTCCGACAGCACAGCCAATATGGTTGTAATCAGAAGTCACTTTATTAAGTACAACAGGCTATATTTATACACGAGACAACACTGCTCACGCACCCAGGTCACTTCTTATTGGCCCCACACTCAAACCCAGAGTCTGTCCATGCGCACTTCAAACACTTTTAATTGGCTGGCGATTCTTCTGGGTTTCTTCCTTCAGCATCCTGTTTTTCTCCTCTTATCCTTCTGTTTTGCCAGGTGCTTCCACTTTTCTCATCCTTAGTCTTATCTCCTCAAGGTCGGGGCAGTGTTGGCTGTTTTTCAGCCTTGCAGGCCTTAGCATAACTACTTCTAGCTAACAACTATTTCTGTCCTATTCTTATCAATCCCTACAGTGTATAACCTCAGAATCACTGTGTGGATTAAAATCTGGGACTTCTCCCTGTCCTAGAAGTACCTTACAACTGAATTTCTTAGCTAGGGTGCCTTTCTACTAGGTTATGCATTTCATTCTTCTCTTGTGATGGAGAGGTCAGTTCTTTCCTCCCCTTTCTATTTCTTCTACCTTTCTCACTCCTGAGTCACCACAGCATGTGGAACCATATCTTCAGAAGAAAAACAATTTATCTTACTGTAGATGATCCGTTCCTTAGTGTTCAGTACACTCTTTACACTTCAGTAAGTACAATTTGTGTATCTTGCAGTAAGAGGGCTGTTGTGTTTATTCTGTGCTCTTTACTTATTTGTGTCTTGATTATATAGTTCTTTCTTAGAGTGACATTTGCAGTGAAAATGTGTACAGAGAAGTTGTATGGAAAATTGTTACCTACTGCTTATCTGTACTGTGTCTTGTTTATTTTTATGCCTTTACCAGTCAAAACTCCCTGAATGTAAAGGAATGACTAATACCACTAGAAATTCCATTATTATTACCACAGGGAACCCGGGCCAGATGGGCTAACAATAAAAATGAGTAAGGTTACCATTAGTTCTTCTCCTAATCATACTTGCAAGCTAATCTGTGACAATAAGGTACCTTGATGCTTTACTCGGTGAAGGCCAAATCCAGTGGTTTTTACTCATCCTTGGGACATGGTGCATATACAAACCTGAGAATGCAGCCCTTCACATGTCACAGTAGGATGGAGTACACCTCTGTAGGCTGTCACAGGTTGCCCTGCCTCTCTTTTCTGTAGTAGCTATTCAAGTATGGCCTCAACTGCAGACAGAACTCACACTTCAGAAACATGCTAGTATCCTGCCAGGCCCACTTATGCAAGCATCCATCTTTGAGGTGACAGGCTGATGAAGTGTCAAATAGAGCACATATTGAGCCTTTCTTGGAGCCTTTTTGTCACTGTGTAGCCACTTATTCATCAGAGGAAGATGTTCTGGTTTTGCGTTATCATCATACAGCCAGGTGTTGGTCAGATGGCCAAGTCGTTTGTTATGCCCGGTCTTTCATAATGTAGTGTTTGAACAGGTTGTTGCAAGATGGTTTGAAAGAGTTGATTGTACATCTGTCAATATAGAGTAAGTCAGTTCAAGGTGCTGAAGAACAAAAGGACTATGATGGTTATTAGGGTGTTTTGTGTGTGTTGTTGTTTGTTGGGGCTTTTTTTAATATATAATAAAAAACCCCAAAACACAGGTCAGGAAAGTCTGCTGGTGACATGCCCCATTAACAGCCCTCTTTAGTGTTCTAGTATATTAGATTAATTTTAACTTCTTTTTAGTGGAGCTGGCCAACACTGAGGCATTTCAGCGTAAGAGTAGGCATTACTTATTTCCCTGCTGCAGTGCAAATGGTTGGTATATCTGTAAATACTAGGAAGCCTTAAAAGCCAACATGCAGATATCTAACATGGGATACATTGCTATAGCTAATGATCCAAACACTAATTGAAAAGTAGATCTCGTATATAAAACAAAAGCAGTCCATATAACTGAATGCCAGAGACTTTTTTTCCCCAGCTTAAGAGCTTTCAAGGCATGACTGATGTGACTTGTCTTGCTCCATCCAGCATCTGGGAGTACTGTGCACTGTTCAGGATAAGCAGAATTCAGACTCAAGAGTTTCTTTCAATCCCATCTTGTCTGCTGCGATACAGAAGCAGCTGTCAAGACAATCAAGAAATTGCAACAAAGAGATAAACTAACTGAAGGCAAAACCCACTGACTGTTTTTTTAGGCTGCAGGAATACAGTAAGAATTGTCAGCATCTAGGTATAGATATATATAATATCATACCTGTCGTGTCCTCCTTTGCCTACAAGGACAAAATATTTGAAGTCAGCAACAATGGAGTCATTGAAAGACTTCAGAGAATGACTTCTAAGTAGATAGACAAAGAAGAATCAATTGTGTGTCAATAGTCCTTCAAGAGACCAACAAAACTCTGCAAAAGGCAGTTCCTGCTTGAAGAAAGGTGTGCAGACACACAGACAGACCAAAAAAACTACCCCAAAGAAACAGATATGGAAAAAAAACAAAGTTACTTGTATGATAGAATTCATAAAGAGTGATAATCTCTACAGACAGACAGTTTTTCTGCCTCCTCTAAAATGTTTCTGAAGCAGCAGCAAATGTTCTACCTTTCTGGCACATCTCTTGAAAGGCTATGAAGTAATTTCTCTGCAATAAACCTTTTGTATTTTCCTTCCTACTGGAATCCTGGTTTTCCAATGAACTGTGCAAAACCTTAAGGGTATTTTATACACACATTTTATAAACTCATTCAGAAGTTCCTTCCATACATATTTTATTAATTTCAACTTCATCTCTACTACTTCAGTGCAAGACCTTTCTCTACAATTGTGAGAGCCAAAAACTTGTCTGCATCTTTCCATCTCATCAGCTGAAAAAATTCCCTTATTTCCTCACCTGCCTGTTTAATTTATCCATCTTTCTACCTAATTTAACTTCATAAAGGACTCTGAGATCACATTTACATCAAAGACACTCCACAGGATGCCTCTCTGCGTTGTGTTCATGTTCTATTCATTCATCAAATACTCGCCTGCTCCATTTGGAAAATGCACTATTAAGTTTCTACTTTCTTTTTGAATACCAGGAGTTAAGGAAAGACAGCCTGCTTTTTAAGCCTAAATTTGTGTGTTTTCAACAAGACACTTCACATTATTTGGATGTTTTCTCCTGTTTATCCTGAAAACTTTCATCAGCTGGAAAGGAAAACAACATCAATCTCCAATGGATTGAGATGGTGACAGAAATTGAAAGAGATATAGAAACCTTTCAATGACAGTAATGAATGAAGTGACTAGAGTCTCCTACTGACTGCTAGAGTTCTAACATATTTCTGTTCCCAAGTCCTGATTAGAATTTTGTTTTAAAGACAAAATAATAGTCAGGCTTTGAATGATCCTTGCCTTTTTTTTTTTCCTCCCCTCCTTTCCTCCCCCTCTACAAACTACATGAAAGCCATTTCCAGCATCAAATTTTTGTATATGACCTTCCCTTCTGCACCCACATATGCATCATGTTATGTTAAATTCCCTGGGATCCATACAGCCTGGAAGTGATAAGTTAATGTTTTATTTATAAGTGTGGCAAATTCATATCCCATTATATTTTCTCAGCTGGGCTAGTTAAATTCATTTCACCTCATTTCCTATATAACTGAAGTTTTGTTTCCATCTACCCTCCAATTTTGGCAGCTGCCTCTAATCACATTCCCATTTGCTGTAATTCTCCTGGGTACAGAGTAGCCTATAATAAGCTTATCAGAAGCAGTTGTTTGTATTCTTATTATCATTCATCTACTGATGACATTTTACTTTTAAAAAAGGGCACTGGTCACTGTGGCTTCAGCTTTGTACAGCAAGGGGAAGTTACCCTATACTGCATTTTCCATCTTTGTTTTGCAGCACTTCATTATTCAAGTCCAGGATTTTTTTTTATGGTTGTGTACCATACCTCATTTGTGATTTGTATTTTTCTGTTCCATATGTAGTACTTCTATAACTCTTGTTGTCTGACTGAAACAATCCATAAGCTGTTTTAACCTTCCCCTCCTGAGGATCACAATTGTCATCTTCATTTTAGAGGTGGGGAGCTGAGGCAGCGTGAAGAGCAGAGAAATATCCTTATAAACTCAAGGATGACAGACTTGTGACCAAATGCCTTGATCACAGTCATGTTTTCTTCATAATGGAAACAGAGGCCATCAAGAAGGCAGTACACAGAATTTGCTGACATTTAAAAGAAAATGTTTTCAGTGAGCTGCTGTCAGTAATGAGACGATCAGCAAGAGGCAGCAGAAATGAAAACTGCAAATAAGGGAAAGGAAAGCCTGCTAGTACCCAGGCTTTTTGGTTTAACAGAGGAATGGCACAAGAAATGACCAGCTGACAGGACAGAATGTGGTGGGAGTAATCCAGATTTAGACAGAAAACATGAAGTGCAAGGCAGAGTATAATAGTTTGAATATATAAAGGCAATCTATAAGTTAATAATTAGAAAGAAGATAAAATAGTCAGCTTTGGTGGTTAGAAATGGGATACATGATAGTTTCTCACATATATTTGTAAGTTCAGGGTATTTCCTTATTTATATGTTAATATATTTAATGTTTTCCATATTGTTTGTCTCCAGATAAATGTCTGACACTTAGAAAGATACACAGTAGAGAATATATTCCACTTTTGAGTATTCTATCAGTTACCATCAACTGACTTAAAATTCCCCTGCCAAAGCACACTCTCACCTAACAACTCTCAATGAGTATCTGTACAGTCACTTGTTGCATATTTAACTTGCACAGTTAGCTGTCACCCACAATTTTCAGGCTGGGACTGTAGAATAAAATATATCAGCCAGGTATCTCTAAATCCATGTACTTTAAAGTAAAAAATAAGTTGAAAGAATGAAGCAGAGAAAATATTTTTAACTGTGCACCATTTATTCTGTCCTATACTAATCACTCCCTGCCTTTGTTAATTAAGTGACTCATTTTTAACACTGTGCTGTTAAACCCGTGCTGCTTAATGTTTTGTGTGACCAGTATCTAGCTCATGTTAGTCATTGAATCCCTGTTTATTAGTGACAGAAATTCAAGAACATTCTCCCCTAAAATAAACACCTATTCTTGTATCCAAATATGCAATGAGAGAGGGAGCAAACTTGAATTCAATGAAGTCAATGGAATGACTCCTGTGTAAAACCAGCATGCAGTCAGAACAGGGCCCCAGATTACTAACAATGATTAATTCCTCATCAGATCAAAGTCCCAGCGTACACTGCACTGCTATTTTCTAACCTCTTAGGTCCAGATTCATCTTCAGGGTAAGTCGAGTGATGTCAGTAGGATTTAACAGAAGTTGTAATGGTAGGAATGCACACTTACTGAGTAATACACAACAATTTGCAAAAGTGAGTTAGAGACCATTGTGCAAAGTTCAACAAATAGTCTGCAAAGGCTTCAGTGGGCAAATACATTTGAATCATAATAATTCAGAGAACCACTTTTACAAAATGAAAAGAAAGCATCCTAAAGAATTCACATTAGAGGCACTGATTTACTGTATCAGGAAGGCATTTAATGAGTGTTAAGGATTTAAGTTTCTTTACTAAAGCTAATGGGATTGCCAGAATAGTTAAACCACAGACATGTTGATTAGGTGTTCCCTAATCAGATATATTTCACCCACATGTATTTGCTTTTTGTATTGTACTCTCAAGTCTGCTTATATATAAGATACCAAAATCAATGTATTCAGTAACACAATTGAATGCACATTATTTTTCCCCTCCTATAATGGAGTCGAGATCCCAGCTAAATGCTTCACGGTACATCATTCAAAAAGTGAATCCAAACCCACCATCAGCAGTGTTTATTTATTCCAAAGTAAAACTGAAAACAATTGCAAGGCCAGGCTCCTGTTATTTGTATGTTATTGAAATGGTTGAACTGATTTCAATAAGAACTTAATTATATTTTGAAATGTCTTGCATCTTTGATCGTATCTTGAGATTCCTGTGCTTTATCAAGTATCACACCTCCTACATCAGGTTGTACTGCTTATTGTTTTTGAGAAGAATGAAATCCTTTTAGTATATCACATGGTGTGGGTGGGGAGGTGGGGGGTACAGGGAGAAGCAGGGGGAAAGAAACCAAAAATATTTCAACCTTCAACTCTCACAGAAGACCAACTAGATGGAAACCATCCTTTGATTGTTTAGCTTCTCCTTTAAGCTACTGAAGTGGATTCCACATTTCTAGACTGTCTGGTCTAGCACTTCATTAGTCTGCTTCATAGTATGCAACTCCTTATATTTGATCTAAATCTCAATAATGTCAACTTTTATCAATTTCCCTTGAGATATATATATAATATTTTATTAATTAGAAGGCTTATCACAGAATGGTAGGGGTTAGAAGGGACCTCTAGAGATTGAGTCCAACCACCAGCCAGAGCAGTTTCACCCAGAGCAGGTTGCACAGGAACATATCCAGGCAGGTTTTGAAAGTCTCCAGCAGACTCCACAACCTCTCTGGGCAGCCTGTTCCAGTACTCCATCCTCACAGTAAATTTTTCCTCATGTTTAGATAGAAATTCCTGTATTCTAGTTTGTTCCTATTATCCCTTGTCCTATTACAGGGCACCACTGAAAAGAGACTGGCCCCCATCCTCTTGACGCTCACCCTTCAGACACTTACATGATAAGATCCCCTCTCAGACTTTTCTTCTCTAGGCTAAACAGACCCAGGTCTCTCAGCCTTTCCTCATTAGAGAGATGCTCAAGTCCCCTAAGCATGTTTGTAGCCCTCCATTCAACTCTCTAGTAGTTTCCTATCTCTCTTGAACTGGGGAGCCCAGAACTGGACACAATACTCCAGAGGTGCCTCACTAGGTCAGAGTACAGGCAGAAGAGAACCTCCCTCAACCTGCTGGGCACACTGTTGTTAATGCACCCCAGGATACCATTGGCCTTCTTGGCCACAAGAACACACTGCTAGTTCATGTTTAACCTGTTGTCCACCAGGACTCCCAGGTCGTTCTTTGCAGAGTGTCTTTCCAGTAGGTCAACCCCTAACCTGTACTGGTGCAGGAGGTTATTCCTCCCCAGGTGCAGGCAAGAGCTCACACCTCTCTACATTTTTTTTTTCCCCCCCTTTTTCTTTCTAAGTATGAAAAGAATTTCAAATCTTTGAAGATTTTCCCATAGTTATTTTCTCAGTCTGAGATTGTTCTATGTTGCCACCTTTAGGCTCTTCACCACAACTATTTTATTTAAGATTATCAGTGATATTGTGATTGCTTGTAACATTTTAGCTGAATATCACGTTTGTTTTAAACAACAAAGGACTTCACTCACTTCATTTGCCTGTGTTGCGCAGGATTACAAACAGAATGGACTGATTTTTGCAAGGAAGGAAGAAAGCAGCAGAATTAGAACAGGAATGAGAAAGAAAACAACCAACCTTCCTCTACTTACAAGCGGCACTCCAAGATTGTGCTATTGCCAAGAGCCACAAGACACATGTATAGAATAACCTGCTTTTTATTTAGGTGGTTTTTACTTCCCTCAAAGCATAGCAGATGCATTAATTGGTGCATTGTCTGACAATGCAATATGTATCTCTTTTTTGCAGTTGTGAGATCTGATGCGTGTTAAGACCTCGGCTTTACTATTTATATTATTTGACCTGTTGGGAGGTCTCAGTTACTTCAGAGTTTGTGTGAAAGCCTCCCTATTCTCAGTACAGCAGACAATCTACACACAAACAAAACTAGGAGACCTTTTATCCCTTATCTCTAGGGTGTACAAGCCCTTACTGTCAGAACCAAGAGAAAACCTTGATGGCCAGAGTTAAAAGTGTTCTTGGTGCATGGACTAGGACATGACATCACATTTAAATAGATTACATCATTCCACAGCCATGGAGAAAAGGTCTGCTAAAGTTGTTTTCTCTTAGCCTGTCCACTGCATAAAGAAAACACATACATTTGTTCTGGAATTTGACCATAATGTGCCTTTTCTCCAACACCTATCATATAATAATAATAATAAAAAATTTAGACATATATTGGCATTTGTGTCATTAAGTTCTAGGTTACCCTTGCATGGACTGGCAATTTCACTCTCAGGCTAAGATATAAGCAGAAGATGTTGAAAACAATATGATATTATTAGAAGCACAAGCAAGCCAGCAGGCTTTGCTTTATCTGAATTAGTGATGTTTCTATCCCCATATTTTATAATCGTTCACATATTGTGAATAAAGCAAGATCAGCCTTGAGAAATGCCTATTTATCCTGCAAGATAACAGTGCTTTGAATTTCTATACAGACCCACATCTAAGGCTTTCAAAGAGCTTTACAAATGTTAATCCATTAAGTATCAGTGTAAGGCATTCCCATGAGGCAGATGTTTTTAATTACCTCCATTTTACAGAGCAGAAGCAAGCAAGGCTCAGGGAGATCTAACCACCTTATTTGTAAGGTAATACAGCAAATCAGAGCACAATCAGGGAGAGAACGGAAGAGTTTTGACACTCAGCTCTGCTGCAACAGCTTCTCTCCCTTTCAACACTTTCAATCACTTTTATGTCTTAAAGAAGAGGGCAAAGAAGGAAGTTTTAAGTAAGGGGATGAACTGTTTAGTTTTTGGCATGAGGTTACACCATAGAAGAACTGGACAGAATCTTTACCCCATGGATCAGTAGTCAGACTGCCACCCTGAATATCACTAAGCTCATGGAAAAATAAAGACATTAAAAAAAAAGAAAAAAAAAAGCTACCTGATTTCCCTAAAGGATATGCATCAGTAGGCCTCATGTCACCTGAAGCAAGTGGCATGTATGTTTAGAGCCAGTCCATTCACCTCACATCATGCCTGCCATCAAGAAATACTGACCTGTCTCTAGGTTCTGCTGTGGGGACTTTCCCAAGTAATCTTTTTTTTGATGGAGTTGTAGAAAAACATTGTGATCCCACTCTTAAAATCCCATTTTCTCCATGCTATTAGCAGGAGTTTCATATATTCCAGAGAAGGCAAAAAGTGTCAGAAGGTGACGCATAACACTCTTTATGCTTTTACAAGAAAGAAGACAAAAGAGTTTTGATGAAGATATGGGTCTTGATTGTCCTCTTCTAAAAGAGCCGTTGTAGGGTTGCTTTTCTCTGATGCTTGTTTTCATAATCTTATGGAAAAGTAACTGCTCATATGTACACAAACAACCTCTCCTCCCCTAAGGAATAAGAAATTTCCCTATTGAGTACCTATTTAAACATTCATAGAACTTTTTTTTTTTCTTAAACTCCTCAGCCAGCTCTGTGCGATGGCTAAAAAGATGCTGCTTATTTGAAATTATTGGAAACCAATTAGCAGACTATTCAAGTTGAAGTTACAAGGAGAGGGATATGTACAAGTCTTCCTCACATAATCCCTTAGTAGGCATGGATAGTTCAGGCACGTGAATAGAGTAATCTTGTCCTGTGACCTTATTAGGGTGGGTTTTTTTTTTTTTGGCTAAGTATCCTGAAGCAGGGACACAAACCCTCTTCTCAATTTTTATCCTAGGAGGAATATTCAGCATTAAAACACCCTTAATAATTGTAGAATAGTTTGGAATAATACTGTTCTTTGTAATGATTCTGAAAAATCTTATTCTTTATTATATCTAACATTATCTTAAACCTCTATCTTCCTCAAGTAGCTATCCTGTGTTTGAATCACTAAACACTGCATAGCTACAATATTTTTTTTCTCTTGCATTTATGCCATGATATATCTCTCATTCCTATTACCCAGAATACTTTCATTTTTAAATTAAGGCAAGCACCCTGGTTTGCACAGCACTGCTGTGTCTCTGAGGTATCTGCCATCGACCGTATCATCATTTGCCATCAACCTGGACTCTGTAGTCTGAATAATACAGACATGTTCTATCTCTCACATCTCATGCTAGTTTTTAACATGGTGAAGCAAAATCTACTGATAGTGACATTTAAATGGAGTAACATTGGTAACATTATTTAATGGAAACGCAAATCTACGATCACTTGGGTACTCAAGGATGCCTTCTTGTGTGTAATACCAGAGAAGAAACACCTCTTTGACCTATCTGCTCCAAGAACAAGCAGCCCTTAAGAGAAGTTGTACTAACTGCTGGTAAGAATGCAGCTCTGGCAGAATTAACTATCACTACTCACCTTTACTTTGCCTACCTTTCTCAGCCTACACATCTTTGATCTTCCTTGTCACACACTTGAAAATGTACCAGCACCACCATTTTTACTTTGATAGATATTTTTACTTTGGCAATGGCAAACACCAAGCAGCATAGCATTTGTATGCTCCTGGGCAAACAATGACCAACAGCATTTAATCTGGTAGCTAGAATTCAATGTATGCTGCTCATGACTTCCTTTACAGGGAAATTGTCACTGCATGTTGCATTTGCTAAAGGGCTCCAAATATGTTTACATAGTACACTATTCACCATCTAATAAACACACTGATCACTTATTTTGCATAGGTCTTCCCCGTCAGCTTCAGAGGGCTTCTGAAACATGCAGTTCTGGAAATGTGTGCATACACACTAGTCATAACAATAACCTTGGTCAGGTGAGCTACAGACTCCTCATTTTTCCTGGCATTACTGAATTCATTATAGATCTCTCCAGTAGCTGACAGCTTCCCTGCTAGTTACCATGCATAATTTGGATGATCAGTTCAGTCCAGGTCTGCAATATGTGTCAGGGGGCTACTGAGAAAAATAGCGTGCAATCAAGGAACTGAAATGCACCATAATAGACACACAAGAGGACTGAACTGAAATTCAGTGTACTGCCATCATTCTACCACTTTATAACTTTTCACTATGAAGTTGCAACCTTAATAAAATGCTTCTTATAGTGTGTAGATCTAATTTACAATCAAGACAGAAGCATACTTGTTGCTTTTCCAGCTACAGTATTTAAATAAGAGAGTCTGTGCTTTATCTTGTACTACAAAAAACAGAGGGCAACAGTTCAAGCAAGGGGAGCTCTGGAGAACCTTTGGGAGAGGCGATGGACATAGAAACAACAATTTATTTCCATTTATTTATCCTCCCTGCTCATCTCTGTCCTGTGTTATATCCTTGTACTAAAATGTCTGTTTCTACACATGAATTTCTTTTCCTTTTACCTTGCTTTCTTTCAGAATTTTAATTTGGACCTGGGGCTCTCTTTTATATATTTACTCAATGCTTGGCACAGCAAAGCTCTGATCTCAGCTGGGCCCTCTTGAAGCTTAAATTTTAACTGTTGCCTGCAAGATGCAGTGTTTAAAAAGAAGCCCCTTGTAGTCTAGCTTTAGGCCATACAAACAATACCCTTAGAAAAGAGCTTAATAGTCTGCAAAATAATCGCTGCTAGCCAAGCTATTTGCACTTATATGGACAAGAATAGGGATTTGAATGGTGTATGTGGCTATGGCAGCTACACTCCATCTCCTGAGCTTTTGTACTCAGAGACACAGTTCTTGTGGGAGTAAGCAGTGTTTCCGTATTGTAAACACTCATTTTTTAATATGTGCCATTAATCATGCAGGGAAAACTAAGGCAGAAATCCACATTTGACTTTGTACCCCATTAATCTCAAGGCTAGTCCTCCATTTTTACTGCCCTGTTAGGATGGGTCTTTTCTATTGCAGTCTGTGAACAGATGCAGAGGGCAAACTATCACATTCCTGCATTCATTCCTCCAACCTGTCTGGTACCCGTCACTGTCATTTGATGGCGATGATGGAGGTTGGGCAGCACCCCATGCAGAGCTTTTAAGAGACTGAACTTCTGTGACTGAGGCCAAAGGCTCGCTGCTGACCGGGTTGGAATAGGTCGGTCACATTTTTCCCACCTAGCACTCCTTGTCGTCACCTCACTTGTTCATGCTGTGAGCTCATCCCCAAACCTCTGGAATGAAGATGCAGTTTTCTCTGTGAGCCACTAGATGTCTTAAGATCTCTTTGGTTCAACATCTATTTTAAAACCCAAACCTGTTACTAGGGAAAAGAAAGGAACAGCATCCCAGCTAAGCCATGGGAACAACAGCATGGTCGCTGGTGGGGAATTATTTTCCAGATTAAAGTAATATCTACTTTATAAATGTATTCAGTTCAAGCACTGCAAAGAAAAGCAGTATACATATTAGGGAATTTATCAATATCTCTGTTGAAAGAGATTGAAAGATGTTTCCTCAGGGCCATGCTGATAGAAGCCAAGAAATTAATATTAGAGAGATGGAAATCTCTCAATTGCCCCAAATAATAGACAGTTCTGCACAAAATTTAGAGTTTCTGGCAAAGGTATCCCCAGAAGTGCAGAGCACAATAAGGAACAGTTAATACAATCAAGTACTGGTATTATTGCACAGTGGTATAAGCTAAAGTAATGCCAGTAATCTCAGTGGAGTTATTCTAGTTTATGTCAGTGTTAAATGAAAACAGAATATGACTCCTTGAGTACTAGACTTGTGCTGGATCAGAGCTCAAGCCTTCAAAGCATGGGGCATCTTTACCCAGCTACAACAAAGCTCTTAAGCACATGCTAGCCTTTAATTCCTTGCAAGGAGGCTGACTGTGGTCGAAGTGCCCCTTTATGTCAGCATACATCAGCTTTGCTCTGGCATGACCAAGCTCTTTGGGGGACAGCAGCACAGATTGTGAAGTGATTCAAGGAGCAGGACCTGCCTTGCCAAACTGCCAAATCTAGATGATCAGTAGCTACCATACAGCATACTTGTCCTGCAGCTGAGACATAACTGAGTTATTTATCTGCTTTTTTTTTTTTTTTGCATGAATTCATCCTCAATCTACTCAATAGGCACCTTGGGGTAGATTTTAGTGAGGTAAAAATCAGACAGCAGCCATTGCTCAAGACATTTGAAGACTAGATAAATATTCGTTACATACACCTTCATCTCTGTTTAGAGGGTTCTGTCTAAACTAGTGTGAGCGGACAAAGCTTCCTGGACTTCCCTTGGCACTCTTATGATCTGAGCACTTTGTTTAATGAGTGAACATTCACGTTTCATAATATAGGTACTTCTACACAAGAATTTCAACAGTTTTTACAATAAAAAAGAAAATATTGGGAGGCTCATTTCTAGAAAAAGTGAGCCTTGCAGCACTCAATTCTGCTACTCAAAGACACACAGCAAATTAGAACCAGAGGTGAAAAAATACCAAAGCTATCTGGACTGCTGCCTTTATGTTTTGAGTGCTACATGACCTTGCTATTTTAGTACACCTGCAAAAGATCACTTCACTTTGTTCTCTGGGTTCTTCTAAAGAGCTCTGTGAAAGAGCTTGGGGGATCCCCACTATAGAAGAAAATTCTGACAAAATAGGTGAAACTGCTCAAAACTGAACAGTTGTTCTTAATTTCTACAGAAGTAGTCATCATATTTAGGAAGCATCTTTGTCTCCTATTGCAAAAGAGGGTGTTGATAGAAGCTTACAAAGCTTTAAGGCACCACCTCTCCTCCTCTCCGCTTTTTCTGATATTAGAATGCATTTGCTCCAGGCTGCACCTTCAGGGGCTTGCAATACCTCACTTTTCTAGGGAACTCCAATAATAAATCTCTAGGCAAGTGGTTCTCAGAATTACCTAACACAGAACCAAAATTCAACAGTGCACATTGTTGTTGTATAATGTAGAAAACGCTGAGGAATGTTGCTTTTGCAAACTGTAGAATATGTATAATTTTATTTTTTTTTTAATATTAACTTGAGGAATAAAAGATTTAAGCTGCCTCATCAGGAAACATTTACCCAAGACTAGAAGCCTTAAGTGGTCTTATGGGAAACTGAGGCCTAAAGTTAAGTCTTACAGTAAAAGAGAGATAAAGGACAAAAGTGCACAACTGCCAAGCAAGATATGTTAATAGATAAAGGGACAACAGTTAAGGGCTATGTAAGATGAACAGTAGTAACTTTAGAAAGATACTGCATTTTGCTCAGTAAGCTCAGGAATATTACTTTCTCCAAGGGGAAACAGGAACCTGCCAGACATGCAATTACAAACTATTATGGACTGAAGAAGCGCCTTGGTTAAGCCTGTAAACCTTGGAAGTACCTAATTCATAGGTAAACAAGGGAGGGACTTCTGTGAACAGGAATAGGCTATAAAATGCTGAAAACTCTGACCACAGGTGTGCCTGCTTTGCTAGGACACCTGCTCTTGCAGTATAATAAATCGCTGCTTCACTAGGACATCTACTGCAAGTTCTAATCTTTTTGAGTGTGAGGGGTGAAAGGAGCTTCGTGACTCAAAACCTTTTTTTTTTTTTTTCCTTCTTTCAGCATGACTCACAATGTACTGTGCCTTTGAGAAGTACTGTGTTGAAACTGGACTTCACAGTGAGTGATTAGCTAATTTAGAAGGTGTTTTCAATGCACTGATGTTGTCTATTTCCTAGAGTTCTTCAGTTCTGAGTATGAATGCATAGGAAAGATTGCAAAGTTTAGGCCTCATACTTGTCCCACAGAGGGACTGGATAAACTATCTCATAGAATCATTTAGGTTGCAAAAGATCCTTCATATCATTGAGTCCAGACATAAAACTAACACCGCCAAGTCCACCACTATACCATGTCCACAAGAACCACATCTATACATCTTTAAAACACCTGCAGGGATGGCAACTCAGCCACTTTCCTGGGCAGCCTGTTCCAGTGTTTGAGAATGCTTCTGGTGAATAGTTTTTTCTTAATATCCAACCTAAACCTCCTCTGGCACCACTTAAGACCATTTCCTGTTATCTTATCACTTGGGAGAACAGACTGCCCTCCACATCTCTGCACCCTCCTTTCAAGGATTTGTAGAAAGTGATAAGGTCTCCCCCAGGTCTCCTTGTCTCCAGACTAAAAATCCCCATTTCCCTCAGCCACTCTTCATAGTCTTTATTCTCTAGACTCTCCACTGCTCTTCTTTGGACACCCTTGTTTTCTCATAGTCACTTGGAGATTTATTCTCAACCCTTCCCCCCCCCCCCCCCCCCCTTTCCAATCCGCCCCCCTTTCCCACCCCCCCTTTCCCCCCCCCCCCCCCCCCCAGTATGTCATCCCCCATCCCCCCAAGTACTCACCTCCCATAGAAACTTACAGGACCTACAAGGCAGGGCAACTTTGTGCTCAGATAGCAGCACCATACAGAAGATGCTGCTCTGTAAATGGAACCATCAACAAGAACCAAAGATATGGTCATAAACCCCAAATGCCTGCTACCTTTCAGATGAAGGATTACCTCCCTTCACAACCACCATGGTAAAGTCTTAGCAGTTCTAACCAAGAAAATCAAATAAAGACTCACCTTTTGCCAGACCCCCTCACTCATGTGGTACTGTAGAAAACCACACTTCCATTCCTATGCAAGCCACTTTTTCCATTACTCAGAGGACCACTTTGACAATTTCATGGCTCTGATGCGCAGAGACTCTGTTAACTCAGGTGTTCCCTCTTTGTGATTTTGTTTGACTATGGACACCTGATTTTTGTAAGAGCAAAAGCAAAGGAGTGGAGATCTTTCAGTGTTAAAGAGTGCTTTCTGCATCAGAAAGACATACTAGAAGCAAAAGTGAGGCTAATTTTTCTTAATACCCTTAACTGCTAGTAAGGAAAAGATTGTTTTTTACTATAACTTTCCTTGTGAAATGACTGGTCAATATTTATAGATTTTAACTTTCAGAGAAAAAGATAGAACCTTAGATTCTCATAGGTCTTAATACCAGAAGGGACTGTTAATAGTTACACTGCATGGCTTTCATTACCCCAGAGGATTTGAGCTTCTGCTCCACTGTGAGGCAATGCTAGAATCAGAGTAAACTATGTCATCCTGTGATCTGATTTTCTTCTCAAATGCTTCACCCAGGCTTCAGAAAAAGGCACTTTCCCTTGGCATTTAACTCATCCTAGAGTGTGCTCTTTTGTGTTCCCTGATTGAGGTCTACTCAGGCAGAAGATTTTCTCAACTACAAATAGCTGCATTTTTATAATGTATCTATGCTTTCTTTAGAATGCATTGGTAAGTCTGCTATCCATAAATAAGAGGACAGAGTCCAAACTTTAATATTAGTTGGGAATTTGAGAGTAGGACCCCTTAACTGGAAAAAGCCTGGAGTAGCTGCTGTTCTGATGCATTCTTAATGTCCAGAGTAACACAGGCTGCCTAAAGCATCTTGTCCATGCTTGTTCCTTAGCCAAGCATTTCCCAGCCCTGATCACTTCTGGATGGAAAAAGCACAGGGGAGAGAACAATTCTTTCTGGTCACTACAAAAAGGAAACAATTAATCTTAAAAGAAGTGTAGGGAAAGCAATCTTGGGACAATCTGAAAGTGGGGTCCCAAATAGCCTCACAAAAGAGTGATTTTAAAGTGAGTATGAAAGGGGTAAGATGAGAATAAATACATTCAGAAGGAACACTTCAGCAGAACAGCAAGAAATGAGAGCTGTTACGTTATGAAATAGTTACCAAGGTATGTGGTAGATGTTCTGTTACATAGACCATTTGAAAAAGCAGATTAGTTGGAGTGCTATTGACTATACTCCAAGGAACCATTCTGTCTCTGCAGGGAGCCTGACTGTTACCTGGTTGATGGCCTGACTTTCTAAATGTATCATGAGACTTTTTCTAGCACTAACTTTCTCAAGACTTCAGGGTGTTGAATCCTTCAAGAAAATAACAGATTATTGATCATCGGTGACCTCATTCCCCTTTCTGTAGTCATGAAAGCCGTGTTGGATGCTTTTAGTCATGCAACATGTGGCAGATTCATGACTCTTCCTGAGCTGCAGCAGACCATGACACTCATTTCTCTGTTTGAAGGGCTGCTGTCCACTGACTTTTGCTTATACCTAAGGAAAAATAAAGTACACCAGCAGAAGCACCAGGTACCACCTGCCTCATCCGTATGGCATTTGAGCCAACACCTGCAGCTGCCTGGGGCTAGAAGAGCTGCCGTGAGCAGAAGCAGTGGGTGCATTGCACAGCCAAGCAGCCACATGGAGCAGAGAGCAGCAGGGCTGCTTTATTTCTGCAAGATTTGCTTGGCCTCTCCTGACCAGGCGATGGCACATGCTGCAGGCATTGTGATGCCAGTACTCTGGTTTAATATTTAATTTTCATTTACTAGAGCAACAGGGGAAGCTGCAATTATGTTTTATAGGGAAAATTATTTTCCAGCATGCAGGTTAATTTTTAATTTGTCAGATTTTTTCCTACCCTTTTCTCCTCCCTTAGCCATCATCCCCTTCGAACCTCCATTTTTAATTCACTTTTAATTTGTTTGAGTGACAGAGCAAAAGGAGGGGAGCTGGAGGTAAAAAGCACCTGACTAAACACTTTTTGCTTCTCTGTGGAAGGTAGGCTTGCTTTTACATAAGTCGTCTGCACCACACCCTGCAGGTTTAAGGACCCCCACCATTCAGGTATACCCACTCTGCTGTGCATATATGGTCTCAGGCTCCCTGTGGACTAAGCAATATTACTTCTCACCTGCACGGTAGCAAAATAAAATTAAAAAAAAAAAAATCTGAACTACAGTCAATAAATTAAAAACATTACAAATAGACCAATTTCTGAGCTATTTAAAATACAGGTTGCTTGTGCCCTGTATGGCAACACATATATACACAGAGAGCAGGATTTATAATGCACTTTAAGTATCATGAAAACCAGTCAGTTGCATTGTGTTGCAGCCTAAATCTATTTTGGCAGCTCCTGCTACAGCCTAGTTCCTGTTGCAACATGGGGCACTGAAAGTGGTACAGCTTGTTTACTAAATGGATTTAATGAGAGCTTCTGGTAAGGACAATGGTTCTTAGGATTTTTTTTTAAGAAAATGTCAGTAGGTGATACAGAGCTTTAGAATGCAGTCACTGTGAATTAAGGGACTGTCTGAGCTGATCTGAATGGATGTTCTCTCTGACTACATATCCTAAAGTGCATGATCTGGCTTCTTATGCTAGTTCTTCACAATGGTATCCAAGCAGTTCTGTGGAGGAGTGTGCTGCTATACAATGTGCAGTATGCACTGTTCCTCCCTGAAACTAATTGAATTTCACCATATCTTTCCTTTCTTGCTTTCTCTGCTTTCCCTGAGATAATCCTGTAAAGCAGATCTGCAGGCTGCAGTATGTGGTAGGCAAGAGGGAAAGGTACTGTTTTTGTGGTACCCAGGAAACATCTAGATAAGGAAAATTTAGTCTAAGCCCCAGAAATACCTCCTCTGTCTGGTGAACTGTGGATTCTTCAGTCTCCAGGAACATCTTGGGGCCTAAAACTGCAGACTACTGAACATCTAAACTTTGTGCAGCCCTCACAAGATCAGCATCAACAGAAGAGCAGAAACATTGGCTACACATTTTCTTTTTGCCTTTTTGAGAACTTCACAGAAGTGATTTCTGTGCCTAAGTGATGAATACAAGGGAACTTTACTGTAGTGCTTACAGGACTGCACTCACAACAGTTTTCCTGACAGTTGATAATTATATATCTGTACTTCACAACTGCAGGAATCCTTCCAGAGAGTCACTGTCAGAGAGATGTAGGACTCTGCAGGGTAAAGCTCTAGAGAGCAGCTTCCAGTGAGTTAGCTACATTCATCCTCCAGGAAGCTTTAAATCACTTGCTGAGTAGACATGAGTAGACTTCTGCATTAACCATAGGTGTCAGCCAGGAGAAAGCTTGTGAGTCTGCTGCTTTGCAGCAGGGTAGATCCATGCTGCACTGCAGCAAGGCTTAGCAGGGGTCAGCATGCCTAGTTTGAAGCCATTTCTCTGGCTTCATCATACATAGTTTCTAGTTGTATTCTTTTTAGGGTCCCAGTCAGTACCGGAAAAGGAAGAAAGAGTGCAGCTGTGGATCTAAGGATCTGACAGAAAAGTACAGCAATTTGTATAGACACTCTGTGATACCTGATTGTACAGATGTCTGAGCCTGGTCTTGATTAACAGACCTTTACAGTCATCTATTAGGTAAATCTACAGGGGAACCAAAGCTAGACCTGCTGAGAAAGTCCTCGCATACCCATCCAGAGGACTGCCAGCCAGATCTCTCTGAATGGAGGACACAACTTGCCTGATCATTTTGTCAGTCCTTTTAACACTGTTATCTGTGAAACAGGATTCTGCAGTGAGTAGTGTGTCTGAATGATAGACAGTTGTAAACAACTTGTCTTTCAGGACAGCATCATCCCATATTCAGAACTGGCAATAAAGCCATAAAGGTTTCTATGTCTCTTAATTTATGTAGGCTATCAAATCAGCATATGGATGTCCTCATTATCTATGTAAATATCCAGTTCTTTCTTCAGTACTGATAAAATCTTAGGTTTCATGGGTTTTTGTGGTGTAGCAGGTTTCATGGATTAACTGTAGTTTCTTTCAAAGGCTTTTTGTACAAGAAGTTGTTGCCTTTACTACATCAGGTGTTACTTTTTTGACAGAAATGTTTCCCTGTATTGGTCAAAAGTCCAGAGCATCTTCCTGGAACTACCAGTACAAGAGCAAATTCACAGAATCCTTCTCCATCATAGATTCTCAGTTTAGGCCAGTGGAGTGCTGGCATGCTGATCTAATGTCTGTGCAATTATTCTGTGAAATGAGATCCTAGGAGACTTTTAGTCAAGGCAGAAGAGTTCTGAGCAAAATACAGGGCTTCAGTCCTGTACTGAATTCTGGTACTTTTTGTGTTCCTGGATTTATAAAAAGATTAAATGCTGAACTTTTTCCACACGACCAAAACTTCATTGCATTTTTAATTCAAATGCAGTGTAGTGTTTCATTTTCAGTTCTCTCTAGGAACAAGCTGCTTCAATATTTCTAAATCCAAACACTTTGCTGCAGTGACTCAAATATGCCCTTCATTAAGCAGTATTTCCTTTGGGTGCTGTAGTGATGAAGATATTTTCTAGAGCGGGAAGAGAATGTACATCTTGCATATCTATTTGTTCTCATTGGCTTGACACACTGCAGTTTTTCAGATGATGCTTTTGTTTTTACTCTCAAATCATGTTGATTGAAAATTCTTCTCATATCTTTTGGATATTTTTAATTTTTTTTTTTTTTTTCCCAAGCATGTGTCCATGGTAGTTCACACTAATTGTCATGCCTGTCATCAGCTTCAGCAGTGAGGCTGATGATTAAGTGGCCATGAATGATTAACTTTCAGCCTTTATGATCATCTCAGTGGGTCTGTGCTCAGGCATGTTGTCAAGGCAGTAAAAGACAAAGTTATGACTGAATGGTCAAACTGAATATCTTATTGAGACCCAGAGATTTAGGTGGTTTGTCAGGAGGAAAGAAGGGAAAGATTGTTGTGGTAATAAGTGAACTACCAGTAAAATAGAAAAAAATATGAAGAAAAGCACAAAAATGATTCAAGGATTGAAGGATGAGACACGAGGAGCTAAATTTATACAGAAATAGTACAGCTAAAGATACATCAGTCTATATATGCCTTCATCAGAGCCATGAGTATTTGCACTATCAAATTGTTAAGGAAAGGTTAATGGAAAGCATGTCAGCTACTGGAAAATACTACACCGGAGTAGTCATATAAGCTTGATCATGGAAAGTACAAAAATATCCCCAGATGTCTTTATTTGTGTGTTTATTTTTCATTTTCCTGCAATTCAGTAAAAATGTGAGGTGCTAATAGAACCACTTTATAATGCTGTTGTCCCCTTTTGAGCAAACTGACTTTATTTCTCAAATACACAAGTCTGGTCTATATTGTCTAGATCAAATGCAAACAAATGAAAACAGGAGAGGGGAATTTTGTCCTTCAAAGCCCTTTCCTGCTGCTTTCCCTTAAGACCAGGGATGTATTGCAGAATCATTGCCCCATGTAAACTAAGTTTGAAGTTACCTTTTTCCCTCTGGCAATTTGCATTTACTACTATAGATGTCTGTGATTTGAACTTGCCTGTGTTTATGAATTACCTATTCAGATGAAAGTGCCATTTTTAAGCTGTCAACATCATCAGAAGAAGGGAGTTGACAGAATTGATAGCCCTGACACCTACAGGCTTTAGCAGGTGAAAACCCTCCAACCTCTCCACCCCACTCCCAATGATGTGAAAAGACAATTCAAGATGAGAAAACTAAGCACGCAGTGTGGCAAGTGTAAAATCCAAACCTTCAGGTGCACTACAAAGAAGTTCTTTTAGGATTCAGTGGTCCATACCAGAAACAGGTATTTTACCTAGTCCTGTGAGGCTGCATAGCTTGGAGTCCTATGGAATCAGTATGTCAGGAGACTGGGCCTGGATCTCAGACATCATCTAACATAAAATCAACTTCACTTTCCTATTTTAAGATAACGCTGTTGAAGAAGCTGATCTATGCAAACTTGAAGATACTAAATCTGGAAGGGATTAGTGCTAGGTCCATCTGACCTGTCTGTTTTCACAGCAGAAGCCATATGATTCACTAGTTAAATTCTGTATCAATTCTGTAACTCCTGCTTGAGATATAAAATAATTCAATGGTGCAAGATAATTTTAGAAACATCGTTGAAGATGGGGGCAGGATTTGTCCAGGACTCAGAAGTCGGGTCTGTCATCAGAAAGGAGGGACAGATGGATTTGCTGCTAAAGAAATGATGGGCAGTATTGTTGTGAGTCCTGTCCTACCTCTCAGTTCTTAGGACTTTTCTCCTTACTCATAGTTTTTCCTCTCTTGCAGCCAGTTTTTCCTGGTTATGACTGATGCAGCAGTGTACTCTGTTTTCTCTGTTTAAACTATTCCTCCACTGGCTACTTTCTCTGTGGTTTGGAATAACTCTATTGATTTAAGTCTCATGAAAAAGATGATGCTTTTTAAGTGCTGGTGGTAAAGCAGCACTTCTCTGGCTTCTTTTCTGACTGTTCCTCTTGCTTCCAGTCTCCACAAGTTGCCTGTATTTTGTGTTTGAGTAATTTGGTAATGACTCATAGATTACTAACCAGGCTTTATTACAAATTGGATCAGACTATTAACTCCTCTATGGGTTAAACTTTAGCCAAAACCTGGCATAAAACCTACCAGTTGCATATCCATACAATAGTTAGTTTTCTGCAATGTGAGAGCTGATAGCTTGTAACTAGAAGCAGGAAATGCATATCCCTTGCTTTGTTTGACACGGCTTTTGTAGATAATAAACTTTTCAGACTTGGGACTGTATCCATGACCTCACAGTGAGGCTTCATCAGAAACAGTTACCTTTTATTTGGTGAGCTGGTACCTCTGCTTTTTCCTCTTAGTGGATACTTAAATTACTTCTAAGTTTCCTTCAGTGTTGGTGGTGCAGTTGGATACTCTCAACACAGGCATCATAGGTGTTAAAGGTACCACCCTTCAACAAATGAAACATTACTCAGTAAGGAAATGAAAATTTTTTGATTTTAAGAATCTCTGATGGAATGACATTTCCCTGGCTTTTAATTTTGTCTGAAGACTCAGCACCAAGGTTTAGAGCATTGGATGCCAACTGCAAAAGATTTTACATTATCTGATAGGTAGCAGGATAAATGCCCAAGCTGCCTAGAATAGAGAGATATTTTGTATTAATTTTAAATTAGAAAAAAAGGAATCACACTTTGGTTCGTGTCAGTTTTCCTCCTTCTCTTCCTACCCGATAGAGCTTTATCTGGCAATGCTGTTGAACCTAAGTTTGCCTTTTTTTTTCTGTTGGATTGCTACATTATGCTAAGTTTCCAAGTTTTGAAGTACTCATTTTATATTCTGTCTTCAGTATGTTAATTTTTGCACAATTAAATGTGGGGAAAAAATACATCTTCATGTCAGAATCTCATATGTCATAAATGCATATTCTGTTTTCCCAAGCAGGATATAGTGTTTATTGCACAGTAGCCTCTTCCATATTACTATTGACAATTTCATCATGGATTGATGCATTGTTCAAATTTTTTTTTTTTCTAAAATACTTAATTTAACTCTGCAGCATACTAAAAGTATGATGCTGTATGTACTTCGGCTTACTTTATCAATTTCCTAAGACTGAACAGAGAAAAGGGACAAACTTCAACAGGTGGAAACAATTCCAGCAATACAGGAAAACACAAATGTTGTCAAATATTTTTGTTTAATGTTTGGAAAAAATATCTATTTACAAGTACTACATGATGTAATCATATAGGATGCTCCTAAAATAGTTTCTTATCAGTACTAACACATAAGGATATTAACTCCGTAAATTACCAAATAGAGATATCAGGAGCTAACTAGATAAGTACTTTCTGTATGCATTTGATCACAGTTGGGCCATTCCTGGAATGCTGTGTCCCTGTTTGACCTCTGAAGGTGTGCAAAGTTTTTTTACAAATCAGATAAATCAGTATCTCTGCTTCTTCATCAGAAATCCTTGCACAATATTGTGTATTGCATCTGTTCCTCCTCTGTCCCATAGCTGCATCGAGTCCGGGTGTAGTCTAAGGAACAACCAGTTGAGTTGTAGTAAAAAAGAAGCTGGGATAGAGGCTTCTGTATGAATAAAGGTTAAACACAGTAGGATTTTCAGCTTGGAGAAGAAAAGGTCAGAGGAATTTGATAGAGCTCTATATATTCTCAAATAATGTAGAGGATGTAGTGTACAAGTGAAAAAATCAGGTGGATGTTTTTAAATTAAGAAATGAAAATGAAAGAATTTTTCATGCAGTGAAACTGAAAAATTAGTAATTTCAGATTGTTGCAGGTGTCCAAAGTGTAAGTGGGTTCAGAAAAAAATAGACATATTCATGAAAAACAAGTCCACTGAGGGCTATGAAGAGTGAAAATGCAGATATAATCTCTGGCTCAGAACATCTGCAAGCTACTGACTACTCAAATCTTGTCTGTTATAATGTGAAAGTGTCACTGCAGACTTATCCTAGACTTATATTTTTCCTCAGTTTTGTACTATTGGCCAGTGATAGGTTCTTGTTTAGTATGGCTATTCTGGTATTTTGATTGTCTGAAATAGTACAAGTAGTGTGATATTTTTACAGGCTCATTAAATCTATCTAGGGTAATGCTCTGCCATGGTTTAATAATGGAATGACTGTATTCTTTCCTGAACAGTGAGTGATCAGGATTAACAAGGTTGTATGTGAGATATAACTAGTGAAAGCTTTTTTTTTTTTTTTTTTTAATAATTAAAAAATAAACACGAGTGAAATATTGGACCAGAAACAACAACAAGTCCAGCATGTTGCACAGGAAGCTGCATGATGTGAATAATAAACACAATATATAAGATGAGAGAGATACAGGGAAAGTGCTGTATTGAACAGTCTGACTCCTGATGCTCTGGGAAACATGGAGTGTGCTCAGCAGTGGCTTTGGAGGTCTCTTGCCAAAATTCAGAATCGGTTGAGGGGACAAGGGAACACAAAAAGATGTGAGATTTGAACCCTGCTCTGCTTGCCCCTAAAATACTGATTTCTCTAATGGTTAACAAAGTCTTGCTTATGGTTTAGACACATGGATATGTTGTTTTAGGGTAACATGCAAGAGCGTGGCAGTCGAGCCATGGAAGACACTTGTGTTTTTATGTTTAGCTGATGGCAGTTGAGAATTACCTCAGGTTATCGTGCTTCCTATTAGAGCTGTCTAATGGTTTAGATGTATGAACAAAGTAACATAGCTAACAGGTTATTGTGCATCAACTAGTCTGCAGTAATTGCCTATATGCATCCTCTTAGCCTGAAGCAGATGCAAAATAATTCAACTTAGCTGAGGTGTCAGTGAAATATAGCTAAAATAACTCTTGATCCAACACCAGAAGATAACAACGTGCAGAAAGCCTGTTCCATATTCCACCCATAACACCCACATGTTTTACTCATAGCCTGGAGCTGGGTGATAGGTCTCACAAAGCAGAGACAGTTATTGCGAGTCTACCATTCCTATCAATTTGATGGCCAAGGAATGAGACTCAGTTATGCTGATTATGTGGCCTCTACACGTATAAAATGCTAAGATCTGTAGGACCAGGATTAGGGTTCTGGGATCTGTGGAGAGGTCATTGTGGAAAAGGGACCTGTCTCTGCAAATAGCTTCTATCAGAAATACTTAGGAGCACATCTGGATATGCTCCAGGGCTGTAGTTATAGCTCTGTGTGTGGTATGATCTGGAGCAACAAGCCTCTGCTTTTTAGCTGACTGTCCGAAAACATCTCCTTTGCCTTTCAGCTATAGGGTACTGCAGAGCAGGATGGTGGATTTTTTCTCTCTCTTTTTAGCTATTAATGACTTAATAGAAACTATAAAAAGTACATCCAGATATCATGGTGATAAGTGCTTTAAAAGCATCTATAATAATAAATAATTCAAATGATGATGTTCTTCATGAAGCTTTTAAAGTATATTAACCAGAAACTTATATAAGCAAGGAAACTTACATTGAGCACACACATGCATATGCTGAAAGTAATGAATAGATGAGGAAACATATCTGTAAGAACAGAATAATTTTTTTTTAACTTGTACATTCTTCTTGTTCAGTCACTTTTCACCTCTTTCTACTCCCCTTCCCCCATCAAAGTAAGTCAAAATCAAAGCTCCAACTCAGTTTAGAAAACAAGTGTTTGCAAATGGTAATAGTACATAACAGCAGTGTTTGGTGGGATCTAATACCTGTGGCACAGGATGATCTGTTTAGGAGATTTTTAGATAAACTGGACATATGTAAGTGTTGCACAAACACTTCTGAACAGAGTGTGTTTTTTAAAGAGAAAACAAAAAACAAACAAACAAACAAAAAACAAACCAAAAGAATACAAAAACCAAACCAGAATCTGTTGGTTTATTTGGATGTAATGTTGATGTGAGTGATCAGAGCTCTTCAACAGGTCAGTCAGCTCCTATCCAGGTGGTAAAAGGAGTCACTGGTTGTTGTGTGAAGTGAAGGGTAAATTTAGTAAAAGATGAATCCTCTTGTGTTCTAGCTGGTCCTTAGAGATTAAAGGGGTTATAGGCAGCTTGATTTATCTCTTACTAGGTATGCCAATTTATGATGTTGCTAGAGGTCCGACACCAGATACATGAACAACCTGTCTGCTGTAGGTCCGGTTGCATAAACAATCAGATGCATGAATAGCACATTTTTTTTGCTGTGATTATAGGTCCAACACCAGACACACAAACAGTCTGTCTGCTGTAGATCTGGTTGTTTTCAAAAGGAGCGGTCAGATGCACAAATAGTATGATTTATTTACCCTTGCAACATATACAATCATATTCTTTATGATTGACGGTGATGAATACAGTAAGCTGCATAAATTGCTAGACAGATTAAAAATACAGTTGTAGTTACAAATGTAATCTCCTGGGGTAAAACAAACAAAACATACACTTGACATAGCAGAGGCCACAAATTTTACTAGAAGGCCTCCCTCCTGGGGAGGCTGAGGGGGATGAGCCCATCAATCTGTCCTTACAGTTTAGTGTTGAATTCTCATCCCACAAAATATGTCTGAAATAGGGCTAGCATACTAACCTCAGTTCCTACTATTGTGTAAAGTGTGGGGGTGAGACTGTAGACAAATCACTGTTAAGTGGGGCTTTCCGTTACACAGGCCTTTCAGCCTTGATGTCCTCTGGCAGAAACAGTTAACTGCTGCAATAAGTGGGAGAATAGGAAGGCCAGGATCATACCTGGCCCCACTCCACATTCCTCCTCAGTGTCATCACAACACAGGACCACTGGCTCTCCACCTAGCCTCAGAGTCTGCTCCAGACACTAGATGCTCATCTGCAGTGACGAATTTCAGTTGTGCTTTCTGCTTCCAACACTGTTCCATGGGGCTTTGTAATCTTCATCTGGATCAGGTGAGACATCCCTAACTGCTGTTCTGTTGGAATCTTGTACCCACCTAGTAAGTGTTTAAATTATGGAACTGCTTGATTAAAGGTAAGATCTTGAACTCACATTCTGGCCATCAATAATAGGTTACTGAATATTACTATGTACTCACCTCTCTATATGTCCGTTTAGACATATGAACATGTCCGTATGCCTCTATGTGTATGGAGAGGCTGAATTCTGCATAAATCATTAAATGTTCACTGAACCTGAAAGTAGCAGCACCTAATTCTACAGACAATTATCTGAGTGCTTTATGAAGGTACAAAAGCTCAGGTCCTAGATCTAGTGATTTTCTATGTACACTGTATTGGGAAAATACAGTCCTTAGGGCTGGGGTTTTTCCAAAGGACGCAAAATATCCTTTGAGACTGCGTTTCCTTTCTTTGTGCTTCTGTTCACTCTCTATAAATTGGGATCATTCCTATAAACCCTTATGTCTATTATGTCTAAACAACATATGTTTCTGACAGGCAACTAATAAATGTTGCAAATTTAAAGCAGCTTAGAAAAATATTCCACTTCAGCATTAATAAAATTAATTCTGATTTAAAATTACTTAAGGAAGAAAGATATCCCTACATAAACACAAACACAAACACATACTCACACACCTCTTTTGAATTGCTGAAATTCCTTAGGGAATAAAGTTTGATTTTTGTAGGATGGGGAGTCTGTGGCACATCTTCAGCCTACAATGAACCAAAAGTGAGACCATCTCCTGCCAGAGCCTGGGGAATAGCAGCAGCTGTCTTTAGAATTATGCTGTGTCTCCACTTCCAGTTACAAGTAGGAATGAACAAGAACCACTCCAGGCATCCTTCATCATCACCTTGCAGGCATCTGGACATACCATATTGCTTGAAAGATGGCTATTGTGATTCTTACTTATCCTGTTCTTTTTTTTTTTTTAACACTGCCTGGAAACTGCAGAGAGCCCTCCAAGTCTTTTGGTAGCTATTCAATGCAAAGATTGGTTTACAACCTCTGGCTCAGGAAGTCTTTAAACTATGACACTGGGATAGAAAGATGTAAAAGGGGTGTGTTTACCATTGGCGTGCTCTGATTTTGCACGTGTGGCTTGCCACTGTTGATGACAGAACAGTGGACTTGCGGACACATGGCAATCCTTATATTCTAAAGAGGTTTAAATTGCATTTACACTCTCTTGAAGTCTCTATCAGACATCCAGAGCAGTGAAACAGACAACTCCTTTTAACATAAAATAAGTAACAGAGTTACTTGCTGCATTGTCTCAGTTTCTAAGCACTATCTAATAAAAATGGGCAACAACAAACCGTGCTGTAAACAACTGCTGCATATTCTGCCTTGGAGAACTGATGCAGTTCCAGGATCTCCCAGCAGCACTGACAAAGAATTCGGTATTGAGCACATGCATTTTAGTTACCTTTTCCTCTGTCTTTGCCTTTAGGCTCACAGGACAAATAAACACAATGCATTAGGAAGCAAGTGTAAGATTACTTTGGACAAAATTGGTAAGCTTCAGTGGAAAACTTCAGCAAACAGTAATTTAAAGAGCCAAATCTGTGTTTTTACTTAAGGAGACAAATCTGGTTTTACTTATTTGTAAGATTCATTTTTGTGTAGCCATGTGGTCAGAGACACATCTGTTCCAAAACCTTTAGAGCAAGGATCTGACTTACGCTTTTCACACAGATGTATGGCAGAGAAGAAATCAGCTCAGAGATCTGAGAGAAAATGGCACATTCTGTAGGTTGTGGCTATCTCACTAACACCACATGCTTTGTAGGACCATTTGTGCCATTCACTTCTCGTTGGATCCTGTCCTGGGTTGAGCTCACTCAGCTGGCAACAAAGCACCTTGCAGCCACCCACTCAGTCCTATCTCCCTCTAGTGGGATGGGGAGGAGGAAATACAACAGATGGCTTGAGGGTTGAGACAAAGCACAGGGAGGGTACACTCATCAGTTATGGTCACAGGCAAAAGACAGACTCAACTTGGGGAAACAAAATCAATTTAATTTAAACAAACCCACTAATTCACTAATTGAATCAGAGTACGACAGTGATAAATACAGACAAATCTTAAATACACTTTCCCCCTGGCCCTCCCTTCTTCCTAGGCCCAGCTCTGATACCTCCTTCATCCAAAACTGTGCAACACAGCATCCTTCCCACACGAAACAGTACTCCATGAACCAAAGAACTTGCTCAACAGGCTTTCTTGTCTTAATTATATTAACAAAGAGGTTCTCATTGGCTTGGCCTTGGCCAGAAGGTGGTCCAACTTGGAGTCAGGGTTGCTTCTCAAAGCTTCTTACAGGAGCCACACCAGTAGCCTCCTTGCTTGCTACTAAAATCCTGCCAGGCAGAAACCCAACCCAGATCCTTGTCGCAGCTTTCTCAAGATTAATTCTTTTCTTTTTTTTTTTTTTTTTCTGGAAGAAAGAAGAAAAGGAATATCGTTAATAATTATTCAGTTCTTCTACAGTTTATTTCTCCCTTTTTATTAAGAAATGAATTATCCCCCAGGATTGCTCTCCAGTATTCCAAATGCATTTTCTCTCAGCTGCAAAAAAATTTTGAGGTGAATTCAAGTAAGAGCATTAACATACAGTTTGACCCTTTCTACAAACCACACTCTAAACTTTTCTTGTCTCATTTTATCTGTTGCTAAGTGGGGATAACACTGCTGACTGTTGTTTGTGGAACATTTTGTGACCAGTGTGCAAGTAAAGTTAAAGAGAGAAATAAAACGCATTATGTGTCAAGCACTGCTGTAGTGAAAATTTGCAGGAACCTTATTTCAGGACATGTGAAGGTCTCTTGTAAGGTCATATCAGACCATCTCAAACAACTACACTAAGGACAGGGATATGGAAATGAAGTGTCTTTAGACAAATATGTCTGTGGGTATCTGTTATTGCAGATGGTGCAGTTTCCCATCTGTAAAGTAGGAACAACAATGGGCCCTACACAAGATGAAATTGGCATTGCCTGTGTTGGAAGCATTTGGATACTACAGAAAAACACCTGAGGAAGTACTATAATACTGCATTCTGGTCATGTAATGGGGGACGGAGGGTGGGGAATGAGATAAAAAGCAAATACAGACTACCTAGCTGCCTCTTAGTCATAAGATTAATCTCATTTAATTTAAATCTTCTGGAAATTCTGTCTAGGCTAGTCATCCAGGGCAGGACTCAGCTAACCAGCTGTTAACTCCTACACTGTGCTATAAAAGGAGTATTGGCTGACTAGCTCAGAATTGAACACCTACGCTGTAGACTTCTAAAGGTAAGCAAGGTGAATCTCAATGCTAGTATTCCTAAGCAATCAGTGCAAAGAAAGAAGGACATTTTTAGGTAGCTTTTTTGGCAACTTCTAATCTGTTCCCGCTTCTTTGTTGCTGAGAAAAGGGTTACAAAATTTTCAATCTTGAATGTTTTTAATGGAATAGCAAAACGAACACCCCCAACACAGGGGTCACTTCAGATGAAAATATGAAAGAAATCTTCTTTCTAAACCCTGGGGAACTAGAGATTTCAAAACAATATTCTACAAGAATTATCCTAATGTCTCTAAAAAATGCCTTCTTGGAAATGATTGGACTCTCCTGATTTAATTTTTAAATAATGAGCTTATAATCATGGAATTCAGGTTAGAAGGGATTTTAAGGAATCTCTAGTCTGACATCCTGCTCAAAGGAGAGTCAGCCATTGGATCAAGCTGTTTTTCTCAGGATTTTGTTCAATGTAGTCTTGAACATCTCCAAAGACAGAGACTGCATAACCTCTTCTCTGTTTGGCTGTCCTCATGGTGAAAAAACTTTTCCTTATATCCGGTCTGGATCTATCTTGCTTCATTTTGTACCTATTGTCTCTCATCTTCTCACTATGCATTGCTGTGAAAAGGCTGTCTCTCTTCTTAATAACCTCCTCATAGGTACTAGGAGGATGCTGTTACATGCCTGAATAGTCATCTTTTCTCCAGCCTGAACAAGCCCCCTTCCCTCAGTCTCTCCTCACAAGACAAGTGCACCTGCTCCTGAACATCTTAGTGACCCCAGTGAACTTGCTGTAGTTTGTTGATATCTCTCCTGTGTTGGAGGCCCAAAACTGGATGCAGTAGTCAAGATACTATTTAATGATTTACAGCTAAAATGGAAAAGGCCTGCCTGGATACCCAGATCCTTTTCTGCAGAGTGGCTCCACTGCCCATCAGTCCCCAGCTTATACCACTATAGGGGCCTTTGCTTCCCCATTTCAAGACTTTGCATTTGTCCTTGAACTTCGTGTTTGGCCATTTCTCCAGACTCTTTGAGTCCATCTGAATGTCTGTCCTGCCCTCATGCATACTGACTCTCCCACCAATTTCATGTCACCTACAAAATTCATGATGGTGTGCTCCCCACATCCTCCAGGTCACCAATAAAGCAAGAACAAATGTTCAGTTTAGCACAAATGTTCAGTTTAACAAATACCAGCCTGGACCGTCAAAGTTCAAAAAAAAAATAAGAAACTGAGAACTGGGTCTTAGCATCAACCAAACCTAATTTTCTAAGGTATGGCCAGACATGCCTATTTTTGTTTCATGTAACCTAGGAATTCCATCATAGGCATATGGGAACATAACATCTTTCAAAACAATAGAACTTCACAAAGAAGAAATTGGATTTTTTTCCATGTAAGACAAAAGTCTGGTATGAATTACAGCACTTAATAACATCGAGTGGCATAGGAGATAAAAAGGCTACATAGATAGGAAGAAGTGATGACTACCACATCTAACAGAAAATACAAAAATAATATTATATATAGAACAAATTTTCTTTTCCCATACAGGATTCTTTTTTCTGTTGGGGAAATATGTTTGCTCTGGTCAACACTTTGGTGTTTTAATGACCACAAATAATCAGTCACACAGTCTTCCTCTTGCTGGGTTAGAGCCCTGGTGCACTAAGCAGTGCTTCACTACTCAGTGTGTATTGGACATTTTTACCTGCAAAATGCTAGTGCTAGTTCCTTCCTAGGCTATCCTCAGATATTTGTTAGCCAAACTGTGAAGAAGCTTAACACCATTTAAACTGTTATCATATGAAATCATAGTCCTATGTGTCTTTCTACTAATACATCACACAATCCTTTCAAAGTTATCCATAAGATCTCTCTAGAGAAACATGATTGGAAGGAAAGACTGCTAGTGGGTCAGAAAGGTATCAGCTTCACTATGGATCTGTTCACTGAAGTGGTGAAATTCCTATTAGTGTTTGATGGTAACACCCAGGTGATATCTAAGACGGAAAAATTCAGTGCAATAAATATTAAAAAAAAAAAAAAAAAAGGTTTTGTTGGAAAGATAACAAGTATCATGCATATATAATCCTAGATATAACCTGTTAAGATTTCTCCTTCTAGCCTTATTTTGTCCTATACCACAGGTTATCACTACTCAGTGAAGGCTGATTGCCATGACACTTCTCTATCCATCTTTGTCTAGTCAGATTGATAAGGCATCTATGACCTAGTTACCATTCTTTCAGAGCAAAAGTTATAGAATCATAGAATCATAGAATCATAGAATCATCATGGTTGGAAAGGACCTCCAGGGTCATCAAGTCCAGCCTTTGTCCTAGCATTTCTCTAACCACTACACCATATCCTCAAGCTCCACATCTAATCGTTCTTTAAACACCTCCAGGGATGGTGACTCCACCACCTCCCTGGGCAGCCTGTTCCAGTGCCTAACCACCCTCTCAGTGAAGAATTTCCTCCTAATATCTAATCTAAACCTCCCGTGACGCAACTTGAGTCCATTCCCCCTTGTCCTATCATTACTAATTTGAGAGAAGAGACCAACACCAGCCTCCCTACAACCTCCTTTTAGGTAGCTGTAGAGGGCAATAAGGTCTCCTCTCAGCCTCCTCTTCTCTAGACTAAACAAACCCAGTTCCCTCAGCCCCTATTCATAGGGCATGCTTTCCAGCCCTTTCACCAGCTTTGTTGCCCTCCTCTGCACTCGCTCCAGCACCTCGATGTCCCTCCTGTACTGTGGTGACCAAAACTGGACACAGTACTCAAGGTGCGGTCTCACAAGTGCCGAGTACAGGGGTACGATCACCTCCCTACTCCTACTGGTCACACCGTTTCTGATACAGGCCAGGATGCCATTGGCCTTCTTGGCCACCTGGGCACACTGCTGGCTCACGTTCAGATGGCTATTGACCAACACCCCTAGGTCCTTTTCCACGAGGGAGGTCTCCAGCCACTCCTTCCCAAGCCTGTAGCGTTGCTAGGGGTTGTTGTGACCAAAGTGCATGACCCGGCACTTAGTTTTGTTAAACTCCATACAACTGAGCTCAGCCCATCTCTCCAGCCTGTCCAGATTCTACTGCAAAGCCTTCCTACCCTCAAGCAGATCGACACTTGCCTTTAATTTTGTTTCATCTGCAAATTTACTGAGGGTACATTCAATTCCCTCATCCAGGTCATTGATGAATATATTAAACAAGACGGGTCCCAAAACTGAGCCCTGAGGGACATCGCTTGTGACTGGTCGCCAACTGGATTTTACTCTGTTCACCACCACCCTCTGGGCTCGGCCATCCAGACAGTTTCTAACCCAGCCAAGAGTCCTCCTGTCTATGCCATGACCTGCCAGCCTCTCCAGCAGAATGCTGTGGGAAACTGTGTCAAATGCCTTCCTGAAGTCCAGGTAGACAACATCCACTGCCTTACCCTAGTCCACTAGGCAGATCACCTGGTCATAGAAGGAGATCAGGTTGGTTAAACAGGACTTGCCCTTCATGAACCCATGCTGGCTGGGCCTGATCCCCCCATTGTCCTGCACTTGCTGTGTGATCACACTCAAGATGAACTGTTCCATAATCTTTCCCGGGACCGAGGTCAGGCTGACAGGCCTGTAGTTCCCTGGATCATCCTTCCTGCCCTTCTTATAGATGGGTGTCATATTGGGAAGTCTCCAGTCATCTGGGACCTCCCCAGTTGACCAGGATCACTGATAAATGACGGAGAGAGGCTTGGTAAGTTCTTCTGACAGTTCCCTCAGCACTCTCGGGTGGATCCCATCTGGCCCCATAGACTTGTGGGTTTCCAGTTGGCTTAGAAGATCATTAACTACCACAGCCTGGATTATGAGGGGACTGCTCTGGTCTCCATCCCTATCTTCCAGTTCAGGGGATTGAATGCCATGAGGATAACCAGACTGAGGCAAAGAAGGCATTAAGTACCTCAGCCCTTTCCTCATCCTAGATAACAATGTTCCCCCTTGCATCCAGTAAGGGATGGAGATTCTCCCTAGTTCTTTTTTTGTTATTAATATATTTGTAAAAACTCTTTTTGTTGTCTCTTGCAGCGGTGGCCAGGCTGAGTTCTAGTTGAGCTTTTGCCCCCCTAATGTTCTTTCTACACAACCTAACTAAATCCCTGTACTCTTCTTGAGTAGCCTGTCCCTTCTTCCAAAGGTGGTAGACTCTCCTCTTCCTCCTAAGTTCCACCAGAAGCTCCCCATTTATCCAGGCCAGTCATTTTCCCCGCCAGTTCGTCTTACGACACATGGGGACAGCTTTTAAGGGCTTTTAAGAGTTCCTTTTTAAAAACAGTCCAGCCTTCCTGGACCCCCTTGCCCTCTAGGACTGTACTCCAAGGGACTTTCTCAACCAGTGTCCTAAACAGGTTGAAGTCTGCCCTTTGGAAGTCCATGGTAATAGTTTTGTTGCTCCCCCTCCTTACTTGGGCAAGAATTGAAAACTCTATCATTTTATGGTCACTAAGCCCAAGAAGGCCTCCGACCACCACATTACCCACTAGTCCCTCTCTGTGAGCAACAAGTCCAGCAAGGCACCTCCCCTGCTGGGCTTCACTATCCTTACTTTGAAATTAAAACCTTGAGTAAGTCATGTAACTTTCTTGGTATCTCTTAGCAGAGCACTGGCTTACTGAGAATCAAACTATCTCCCTCCTCATTAAAATGAATGCCTTGAGTATTCATTTTCAGGTATCTCTCTTTTGCTCCAAACAAAGTATCAGAGCAGAGCAGGTGATTTTATCATATACAGGCTGCTTGTTACATAGGTGACCTTCAGTCTAAATGATAGAAAACAAGATCAAGGCTACCTGGCCCAGATGACACTTGGCTTTTGTACTATAGATCAGACAGAATTGACCAGAAGTTTATTACAGCTGTTCTGCTGGAGAACCTACCCTCTACCATGAAGACTCAAGTCAGAGAAGCTAGATGGGCTGTATCAGTGCTGTGGCTGGGGCCACTATGTGTTGATGACCCCTTCCTCCTGAAATGATACTGTGCTGGGAAATGGCAAAATTCTGAGCCTGGATTAGCACACAGCTGTCTTGCTCCGTCCATGGCATGGGCAAACGAGATGGCCTGGGACAGCATCTGGGACAGCATCTGGGACAGCATCTGGGACAGGACAGGTGTGTTAGAGAGCATATGATGTTACTTTTAGCAATGTCATAAGTCAGGCTGGGGAACTGTAATGTTTTAGATTGAGCCTTGCTACTACAAGCAGCTATTGTTATTCACAGAAAAATATTTCAAGGATTGAAAAATAGTTGTATTTCTTGCCTTCTACACTTCATTATTATGGAGAAGGCCAAAGGAGAGAGAGGAGCAGAAAGGCAGGTTCAGCCAATACTTGGATATTATATCCTACAATTTAGCTTAAATTGGCAATTTACCAATGTGAATACCCCCAAGTGGGCCTTAATGCTGGAGTGGGTGGTTTAATTAGCACTGTGCTCCCATTATAATTAGATTTCTGTTAGTTCAGTTTGAAGCATGATTTCATAATACAAAATTATTTTTTTAAATCCTGTGGGGATATTCCTGGTAAATTAATACTGTGGACTTTGATGAACTGATGCTTTTAATAGACTGTGGTATTTGGAAAGACTTTAAATCAAAGCAATAGCATTACCATCCTGTAAAAGTCAATGCCACATGATAATAAATCCACATACAAGAAGGAAGAAGAGTCATAGGATTACTGAAGGAGAATCTAGACTATGTGTTGCTTTATTTCAGTTTGGACAGCTTGAAAAATTGAAATCGGGTCAGGAAACATATATTTTCCCTTTTTTTTTTTTTTTTTTTTCCCCTTTTAAATAGACTGTTATCTTCAAAACAAAACTTTACATTTCTATTATCCAAATAGATATTTAATACCAAATTAAGATGTCAGTGATTTCAAAACATAAAAAGTAAGACTAAAAATGAGTAATTTTCTAAATTCTACACATTCCAGAATGCTTTTTATGTTCAACAAACTGGTTGTATCAGATGTGGTTAAATAATTCTTGATCTGTCCTATATGATTGGAATATTTCCTTTTTTTTTTGTTTTCGCCTCATTTTATGGTAGTTGCAAGACAAAAGCTTTCTATAAACGATAAATCATGCAGAATGACCACAGCAAAAATAACCATAATATTAATCAAGTACAGTGTCAAATTCATTTCTGTATGAGGGGCAATGGTGGAGAGAAGCTCCACTCATGTGAAATGAGGTAAAGAAGAATTAATAGCTCAGTGAGAAGTTTGCAATGATCAAGTATTTAAAAAAGTACACCCATACTAAAACCATACTGTGCTTACTGTTCTTTGTTTATAAAAATAAGTCTACAAGTGGAAAGCCTTACGTCTGGACAAAATTGGAGTCTATGATACTAGTGAAAACTAATTTAGTTGAATTCTGATCTATCAGTTCTGTCGTTAACCTGATGTGCATGATCTTTTACAGGCAGACAGAAAGATGAGGTTCTTGCTCCCAAGGATCATCCAGGCAAAGCCCTTAACCTGACCTCCATCAGCTGGGGGCAAAACTCTCCATAGACTTCAAAAGGGCATGAATAAACATACTGAGGAAGATAAAGGTTAAAAAAAAAAAAAAAAAAAAAAAAAGGTGTTATTTGAAAACCTCTCTTTGGAAGTAGATAGCATTCTAGCCAGAGGTTTAGCACACACCTCCAGCAGGCATAGCCACGTTTGTTGACATCCAGGGTGTATCACTCTGCATCAGTATTCCTTTACTATAATTTTATTAGTGAAGATGCTGATGACCAGTGAAGAGTTAAAAGCCTCTCTACTATAGTAAGTGACTTGCACTGCAGTTTGTCTTGCATCTGGCCAGATCCCTTCAGAGGGCTTTTCTCTATCCATGAAATCTCATGTGCCTTCACAGCAGCAGTATGAATGAACAAATGTATGATGTTAGGTCTGTGTTCAGTATGAGATGCTACACCTGGAAGACATATTGCCTTACTTTACTATTAAACAGATTGATCTGAGCTAGAAATGTGTCCTGGTTTGAGCTAGAACAGAACTAATTCTGTTCAGTGATTTTACTTTTCAGCTCAGTCTGTTCTAAGCACCTGCACTTTCTGATGTTAACAGCATATTTTTTGTGACAGTGTCTGCTTCTAGTTGTGATAACGCTTGATGTTTATAATTACTACCAAGGACTGGTGTGTGCAGAAAGGCATTTGCAGACCAAGGTCACTGTTAAATCTTGTGTATCACATTGAGGGTGCAGGAAGTAAAAGGTTGCACCTTCAAGGAGAGGCAAACAGGACAAGTGACCTTGAACTGACCAAAGAGGGATTCCATTCCATTTACATGTTAAAGTTGAGATATCATGAGGGTCAAGCTCTCTTCTTCAACAGCCAGTGTCTGAGTAGGACTCTGTCCATTCTGCTTTAATCCCAATCGTGCATTCATGAATCCAGTTCCTGAATCAAATTTTATTTTCATTAAAGCTGTTTTAGTTTTCTTTTCCAACACATAAGTCTCTCTCCCTTATTCCCTTTCTCTTCTCATTTGAGAAGGAAGAGGGGTTAATAGACAGCATCTGTCATTAGTCTACTGTCTGACCCAGTGCTAACCACTGACAAAATGATACAACCAGTCGCTCTGCTTCCAAAGTGAAAGGAAGTGGCTTGCAGCTTTCTTCTGCACCCTGAGAATAAATTGAAGTCTTGTAGGGATCTGCTGGAAAGAAGTGGAGGCTCATCCTATTCTCACAGGTTGTGTAAAGAACCCAGGGCAGAGTTAAGGCCTAATGGTAAAAGCTAAAGAAGGATGAGCCTAAACTCTTCTTTAATCCCCTTTTTCCAGAAAGCCATCTTCCTTGTAGATTGGATTCCTGCTCCAATGCAAGAATCCTTACAAAGCCAGCCAGGCTCCTGCCCTCCAGGCACTCTCTTCCTCACCACAATAGAACATGAAGGATTACCTGTATGTTTGTGTCAATCTGGAAGCAAAACAAGCATGGCTTTTTGTAGGAAAAGGATTTTATTTTTATTTTTTTATTTTTACCATTAGGATTTTACTTTTGGTTGTTTTCAGGCTTGAGCAGGTTTAGCAGTGTGAATGGTCACATGGCATTTCAACAGGTGTACTTAATTTTTTGGAGAAGGAGAAAAAGAGAAGGTCAAGGAGAAGATAATGTATAGGGGAGCAGGGTTGATTGTGTGTTTTTGTTAGCCATTAACACTTTACCTGTCATTTTTTTAAAGCATTTGGAGAGATGCCATGAGGAAAACACACAGATGGGCAAGATAATGGGAGACTGAGCATTTTCTCTCCCTTGCTCATTTTACTAAACTAATCTTAGTTTAAAAGAGCAGGGGGAGTCATTGTGTGCTATTGCATGAAGAACAGAGGACTGAGTAGCCCTTGCAGATTAGATGGCAATAAACAGTAATATAAATGCTAACTAGTTATTTAAGAAATAGTAAAGCAAATGTTGAATTATTAAAATTAATTCTTGCTATCTGTGTTCCTTATCCTCCAGAAAAAAACACGATCCATTGTTTCTTTTCTTCTACTGAATGATTAGATTAAATTGTATTCCCAGTGCCACCATACATATTTGAGCCATTACCACTAAACTGATGGTGTTCTAATGAACATAACCATTTCAAAGATCATTGCTACTTTCTGCAGTCACAAAGGGATTAGAATGTGGTCCAAAAGACTTTGATAAATATTAGCGAGCACTTTAAAGTTGCAGAAGCCATTCTTAATTATGTTACAACCTCTACCATATTTATGGCAGCAGAAGGTATTGGCCCATGCAGGCTTGAAACTGAGTGGCAGATCGTCAGCTGGCATAAATCCTGACTCATACCCTGCAAAAATGTCTGTATCATAGCTGTTTTATTACTACTCTGCTCTTTGTTGACCTGACTGCTGGTTCACTAACATATATTTAAATCTCTAAGTTCAATTTCATGTACATCTGGTACAATAAGTCCATGCAGCTAAGTAAATTAAGCTTCCATCTCAGTGCCTTGAAGCAATCAAATCCCCAGGTACATAGGTCTAATTAATAGATAAATAAATTACAAGAACTGAAAGAACATTATGATTATCTCACCTGATCTTCTACCTGTAATAGGCCTTGAGGATTTCTGGAGTTAATTGTTTATTTCCCAAATGTTTTGAAAGTTTAACTCCCTTTTTGATCATCAGTCTTCAAGAAAACCCCTATGGAAATGGGTAGAATTTCTTAAGATTAAATACTTCATAAACCTCTTCTAACATTTCTTTCTTAAACTTCTCTCTCAGTTTTCTATAATGTCTTGGGGAATCATGACACAAAGTTTAAGGAAACAAGCATAATTTATATGATATTAATCCAAATAGTGCCAGAGGTGGGGACTCTACAATAGCCCCATTAAAAGCCCTCTATTTAGATAACCTGCTGTTTAAAATGCACTTTTGAATTATAGAGTCTTTCTTTCACTGTAGTCCCTTTTTCTGATGTAAGACAATACTAACAGACTGCTATGTGGTAAAATTTCTTTTTGATAAACTCTTGGAATTGCTTTTAGAAGGGCATTTCTATAACCATTCTAGGGGTTGCTCTCTGGGCTTTCTCCAGTTTTTCCATATCCTACATCCTTACAGACCCCAGAGCTGGACATGGTCTTAACAGGCAGTGCTGTAAGGCTGCTTAGCATACATAGAGGCGATGCAGCTGCTCTACGGCTGCTTGACCTGTGTATATGTACAATGGTCTGATTATCCATTTTATTCACTTTTATTTCACTTCCCTAATATTTGTTTTATCTGAAAAACTGAAGATTTGTAATTTTGTGTTTACTTCTGAGCTAACAGTTATGAAAAAATAAATTAATACATTATCAAATGCCTTATCTCTAACAGTGGACAGTAAAAAATGTTTAAGGAAAACCTATAAGGAATAGGGTATGTATAAAATGATTCTTCCCTCAGTTTACTTCCATCTCCATAATCATAAGACTTTCAGAGTCTGCAACTACATCAGGCAGATAAATCAGAAAAAATGAATGAGTCCTGACTGGATGGCACCAATTGGTGGTCTTTTACAGAAATGTAATTCATAAATACCTTTCGAAGCTGTAATATATACCTTCTTGATTTCATATAGCAGTAATTCGATTTTAAAACTTCTATGTCACACTGTACCTTTTGAAATCAAAGTGAAATACATCTTATCTACTATATTTATGAGGTTTTAGTTTTTTCAATGTTCTGATGTTATCTTGACAGGAACTGCTTTTTATAAGCTCACATTGCTTGGAGTTAATTATATTTCCCTCTTTTAATACTGTTTTAATCTAGACTTCTCTCAGTATTCTATGAGGCTGTGTTTGCAATCAGTGTCAGACCGACATTGACTCGGGTCATTTTGTTTAAGCATCCTCTGGAAGTCTGCTGTTCTTCCAGGATTCATTGAAAAATCATCATTTACATCAAAGACAACTTCTTAGTTTTCAAAACCTGTGCATCCTGATTATACATGTTTGCCAATTTAAATACATTTAGTAGCAGTAGCTCTGTTTACTTCCTCTTGCACTGATGACAAAAAGGAAGGTATTGAAAGACCATCAGGCACTGAAAATACATTACCTGTAGAGAACAGAAATAGTTACTAAGTGCACTTGCACCTTTTTATCAGTGGTTTTATTTTTTCCAGGTAGGAATAAGCCTAGAACATGTTCACATTCTTTCTGTTGTTGAAAACTCGGTCTTATCTGATAAATTTCTCAGGCTACAAATTGTTCCCTTGGTATCCATTTCCTCAGCCTATAAATTTTCTGTAGTTGCTAATATATGTATTTTATGAATTGGTATCACTTATTTTTCTTTTCTTTTCTTTTTTTTTTTTCTTTTTCCTTTTTTCCTTGTTTCTTTTTTTAATTTTTTTTTATTATTTTTATGTATTGGTTTCATCTTTGTAGCCCCTTTCTCTGAGTCAGGTTGTTTTCAATTTGTTTTAAGGTGTGGTCAGCAGAAACACTCCTATGACAGAGAGTAGGAGTTCAGGAAAACTGTTGGATTAGATTTTAATGATAATTAGCTGTGCAAATGTGAATTCTGCTCAAATTGCACCAAATCAGTAGTAACTCATCGTTTTCTCCCTGTAATATTTCCTTGTGTTTTAACCTCTTAACTATCGGGAGACATGTGGAACACGATGCCCAGGAAATCATAATATCACTTTGTGAAGTTTTACAAAGACACAACTTGCTAATTCAAAGCATATCACGGTGGGGTTTTTCAGCACCCTGGAATATATTCACTCACTCAGAATTCAATAGATTAATCTTTTATGAAAACTAATTAACCTTTTACCACCCAACTGAACAAGTCAATTCCATTAGGGCACTTTCACCTTTAGTGGCAAGGTAGAAGAAGAAACTATATAGTGTTCTGCTGTATGGCCATATGAGAAATTAATAAATAATGAAACGGCTAACATTAAGACCATATGTATACTATGTATGCCACCATCATCATGTTTACTCCTCTGTGGCAATACAAACTTTACTTAAAATTCCCTGAAAACCACTGGTGAAATATTTATATTCTGTTTGTCAGAAGGACCTGCTGGCTTTATTTCACAGGTGGTTTTATGTAGGGAATTTGCAGCTGAAGTTTCTGGTTCAGTTTATCTTTCTTATACAGACTGTACAACTAGACTGAGACTGTGTTCCCACATGTTGCCATGATGGGATAGGTTGTTATTGAATGTTTGAATAATAGTTATCAATGAATGTTGTATTATTCTTTGGCATCTCTCACAAGTGACAAAGTTGAGAAGGCCCCAAGTCTCAAGTGATAATAATATGCCTTGAAATTAAACAGAGCTGTTGCCTATCAGTTACAAAATTCTGTATATTGATGGTGAAAATTATGTCAGTTTTTTATGTGAGCAGAGAGAGGTTCTATCAGTGCCATTCAAAGACACAGTCTAGGTCTAAAGAGGTTCCAGTCTAGAAAAAGACTCTATTCAAACACTGTATGGATGGTGTACTTAAAGCTACTCCAAATGTCAGAAGTTTATTTGGTGAAAAAGTTAATATCTTCTGGAAAGAACGAACCCTTTTCTGGAGAAAGCAATTTTCTTTCTGGAGAAAGCAAATGTTGACAAAAAAAGTCATTGACATTTTAAGTATTTTTCAACAGATTCTTTTCATCTGGATTTTCTACTTATCTTTAGCCTAATGCAGTTCTTCCTGGCAGAGTTTCCCTCTGTACTTTTGCAAATTAAACCTGCAAATATCAAGGCTGTGATTAAATTGAGCACAATGAAAGACTGTGAGGGAAATAGCTAATGAAAATTAATTTGGATACTAAAGCTTTGCTAACTAGGAAAAGGATAAAAGGGAAAAGCAAGAAATCTTCTTTTGGCCAAACCCATTTCTCTGTTTTGAATCCAGCGGAATGTTGCAGAACCTTAATAGATAATCAATACCTGCTCTGTGTTCCCTCAGTACTTATAAATGGCTCCTACTCTATTTCATGTCCTGAAACCTAAATCTGAAATTCAAAGGCACAGTGAATGATTCAGAGAATCTGGGGACAGACTATTGACAGGGGAAGAAAGGGGCTTCAGCAGTGATATATATGCATGGTTGTAGAATCAGCATGCCTTTTCCTCAAGGGTTAGCAGTGATAAAAGTAAAGTAAAAGAATGTAATATAGTCAGAAATGAAACCAGAAACTCTCCAGTTGTTTGGTCCAGTCAAGACACTTTCCAAATGATTCTAAGTGGCTTCCTGTGAACACTTGACAAGTCTTTGCCTTACTTTCCCATTGGAAACAAAAACTTTGCAATATATGTGATGCAGAAGCTTCTGTGAAGCACGCATACAGTTTTAAGATGCTTAGTGATCTGTGTCAGGGTTGTCGATCATGCTTCCTCTCCCCTTTCAACTTTTACTGAACAAGGCTTGTTCAAGTGGAGAACAGAATTCAGAAATAAAAGCTACCACTTCCCCCTTCTATTCCAGAATCCTCCATACCAGGGATTTCCTTGAATCTGGGCTGCAGACTAAAGCTCCTGAAGTCTGTACAGTTTATTCTGTTTCTACTGCTATTGATGAGAATGCAAACCAGCTTTCTGTTCAGTAACATCATACACTTTTTTGATACAGGTGTCGGGAAACAGGAGAACTGATGCAAGTCGCATCTTCATCTTGCATGCTCAGTGCCTGAGAAATGGCTTAGGACAGTCTCACTGACGTAAGGGGAAAAGAACCAGGTCTTGTGTTTGTAGTAGTATTTATTTCTGTTGATTCATTCTAATATGAGTTTTCATTTCCGTAGCAACTGGAGGTGGCAATAAAGCAGTAAAGAAACTCACTACTTCTACAACCTATTGAGCTATCTCTTTTAGAAAAGACTATAGTAGGTCAGAAAACTACATTCCCATTCTTCATAAATTTTACATTATCAGAAACCTTTTCATCTTCAGAAAGTGAAAAAGACCAAAAATGTAAAGATGTTTGTTAAAATAAAATTTTGACATATTTTGTTTTAGAAATGCTACAAATTCACATTCCTAAAATAAAATCTGCTTCTCCAAATTCTTGAAACCTACTGACTCAAAGTAGGGCTATTTCTGGCCAATTTCATGGTGCTCCAACTTGAAGCTACAGGGACAGATATCTGCTGTACTTTCTGGGCAATGAAAGCACTGGGTTCCTCACACTTCATTCTGAATTGTGGCTTGTAGGATCAGGAGCCCATCTCATACTCAGGCTCTGAACACTTTGGCAGCAAGTTTGAAAACTCTGTCCAATAAATTCTTCTCAGTGCTGATAAGGATTAGTTTCCTGAGCATAAAATGTGGGCATCAATGCTGGGAAAGAGTTATCCCAGAAGTCTAAAAGCCTTGGGAATCTGAGATGTGTGGCTGTCCTTCAGGGAGGATCTGAGAAGCTGGGTGGATGAGTGAAAATGAAGAGAAATGGTGAGTTTTGTTCGCAGACTTGTTCAAATTGGCACATTTCTGCAAAACATTTCACTTTCAATGGACTGTCATTTTTTCTGACAGAAGTTGATTTTTTTGGAAACCTGTCTGACCATTACCAGGCAAATCAACACGAAAACCCAGGATACCCAACAGCCCAGCTTGTTACTTTGTAAGAGCGGTTTATGCATCTTGCTTGAATTAACATGACCTTTTTTACTTGACGTTGTTCCACTGCAGATCCTCTGGGTACTATTTGTGCCTGCCTATGTCTGTTCTGCCTCATGCCATTTTTTACAGGACTTTCTACTAAAGCAATATTCTGTGTGTGTCTGCTTTGGGGATTTATGAACCATTTTACACCTCTGACCAACACAGCTGTGCAAAGAAGTTCATATTTTTAACAGTTCTCCCCAGATAGAGCACAGCTCTTCCAATGGCTGGTACACACAGAATAAAAAGATAAGATACTACCGAAAGCTGAGTGAGGGACAGCAGAGGGAGAAGTATTAAAGCAATCAGGGAGAAAGTAGAATTTTACTTTCCAGATAAAGATTGACATATTCACATTGCTGTTCACTTAAGAGAAAAAAATACACAGTCATTAACTCAGCCTTAGGTAAATTGGGTGATTAATAATTGGACTCAAAACCTCTTTCTGGAAGAAAGCTGTATTCTTTGCTAGCCCTAAAACATACAACACATTAACACCAAATAAACATGTTCCTTTTTGAGCTTTCTGCTTTTGTTTTCACTAAAAGAAGATCCAAAAGGTGACCTATGGTCTAAGTTCTCTTCCCTTTCTTAGGTATTTCTGAAGTTTCATTTTGATTTTGAAGCCATACATCAAAGACTTTCTGCCTTTTTTTTAGGAGATGAAAAGAGAGGGATCAAGAAAAAGAGAGATGCTCATATCTTCACAAAAAATCCTCTGAAAATAGTGAATTCTCATCCTGTCTGACCCAGATTCATCACTCTGAAAATGACAAGTAGATTTTTGCTATGTTTTACAGAGCTCCAAATGTGTGACTTCTCCAGCATCTCATAGAAGATGCCATGTATCTTTCTTTACTGAGGGAAGGGATTCTGTGCAATACCCTACTTCCTAGGTGCTCTGCTTGAGTGTAGTGCTTGTTGGCCTTGTATTTTGTTTTTTGCTGACTAAACTTCAGTAAAATTACTAATAACTGAACTGCTGGCAGTTAAAAATATTTATGATACACAAGGGACCTAATTTCAAATGTTAACTAGATGTAATACTGCTTTGATTCAGGAAGACGGTCTGGAATTGATCTCACATCCTCAGCAGGGCATGTTAGCTACTAGGTGTTGCACCTCTGGCCATTTTGACAACTCTTCTCAAATCAGACCTGAAGCTTTATGTTTGGAACCAGAAACTTTGATACATTTTCCCTAGTTTAAAAAAGCAAACAAACAACCAGTGACTGATGAAAGGTTTTGTTTTCATTTCAGGTATGAACAAAGACACTCTCAGAAATATGAAAGATTTTCACAGACAAGAAGTCTCAGTCATAGCTCTATCACAGCATAGAGATGCCACTTAATTTAAAGTACCACTCAGACCAGCTTTATGCAGTGAACAAATACTGATTATGACGAAACAGCAAGATGTAGTTAGCAAGGCAGATGCTAAAAGTATTAAACTGGAAGAAGTAACCCATTCTGTTGCACACACTTTTCTGTTCCTGGATTAAAGGTAGCAGATAAGGAAGCAATAGCTCACCCTGACTGCTTCTGTAACCTACATGACATGATTTCAGGGATCCTTACAAAACTGCATGGGTATCACTTGAAACCATATTCAAGTATAGGGTGCACTACACTATACACTGTATGCTAGACTAACAAACATTCAATATCACTGAATAGCACCAATTTCAGTGAAATCACTTAACATCAATTTTTCACCCATGAAATAGTAAAAAATGCACTACTTGATCCTTTTAATACAACAAAATATTTTTTAACACCCTGAAAAAAATATTGTGAATTCCAGGAGAATAAACTAATATTTTAAGTGAATTTGATGAGATAGTCCATTTGGATTTGCTTTCCTCTTAAGAAATAGGTATCTGAGAAGAAAGAATGTTTCTGAAGTCCCTGTTAATTAAATAAACTTAATAAACTTTTGGGGAAAATAAAATATGATTCCCAGACTAATATTCACTCAGTGTAAGTACAGAAACATATTATGGGATATATTCAAGGAGTATAATGGAACAGTAATTTTGAATTAGCAACATACATGAGAAAATACTGATTTCCTCAAGAATAATTCACAGAGAAACAGGAAAAATTAGTTGAAAGAATATTACTAAAATCACTTCAGTCTTTGAATTATTAGAAAGTTCTATTAGTTTGTTTTTCAATTATCTTTTGGAATCCTGAGAAGTACACATAAAGATATATTTGTCACTTCTTTTCCAGTCAAGAGCAATTGTATTCTGCAAGTTGGTTTTACATTGTTTGTTTGTTTTTCCCGAATTTTTTTAATATGTATTTATTTTTTTAGAAAATGGAAAACCCATCTTGAAAAGCTAGCTTTGTATTTTATTTTGAGGATGTCTATTTGTGGTAGTCATATATGACTTCTTTAGACCCAAGCTCCATATTCATCAAGTAACTACTAGATTGACTATACCTTTTGTATACATATTACTTGCATACCTTACTCTGCATGTTGCTAGTTCCACTCTAACATCCTGAAAGGCAGAGATAGACTTACTAGGTCCTCTGGCAGGACTTCAGGCACTTTTTTTTGCTTCCTATAGCACCAATGGATGAATAAATCTATCAGCTGGATTGTAAGGCAATTGCTATGTTTTTAAATAGTCTCTGGGAGTCAGGATCTAAAAAAGCAACCATTTCAAAGTACCTTGGGACAGACTTCAGGAAATCTGCAAGGTGTATGAGAAGATTTAAAACCCTTTGTAAAAACTATGGACATGAATGAACCTAAGCACATTTAAAGTATCACAATGTCCTCCATATAGTGGATGTTACTCTTTGTAAAAATGAAAGAAGATGCAGATATTTACAGATGTAGAAGGCATATTAGCTGAAAACAGGATCTTTGCTACTGACACCTTTAGCTTTCTGAGGGTATACTCCTGTATGCCACTCATCATCTCTAATTCCAGGGCCACTTTTGTGCTGTCTAGAAAAAGTGAAAAGAAATCCCTCACATCTTAATTAATATGTGAAAGTGTATTGGAAAATATTATAAATGCCAGTCAGGGCTCAGATATAATAAAAAAGGATCTATAGGTTAGAACATGGGCAGAAAATAGCATACAAACTAAATTATCTGGAGAATAAAGTTTCAAATCCATGCTATTCAAGTAGAGACAGATAAGTCTAAAACAAGCAAGACTGAAAGAATCCTGAGGTGGCCACAGAAAACAAATTAAATTACTCTGTAACAAAACACAATGGCATTAAGAATCAATATGTTTGCAGGAAAAGGGAGAAGGAAGGAGTAAGTTGAATTTGCAGATCAATCCTTGCCTGCTGTTTGCTGTACAACACTTGTGAAACAGTTAAATCCCACCTTGTTTTCTGTTCTAAACCTGGGAACAACAGAAAAAGTTTAACAGACTAGAAAAAGAATAAGAAAGAATAAGTGGAGACGTTTAATTACTTGAAGTCTTCCAATATTCTGCTTTATTCACTCTCAAATCTACACTTTAGTTAAATCTTCCTACCCACAGATACCCAGGCAGTAAGTGCAGTTAAGTGCCTAATGACACAAAAAGGAAGGTCATTGCTGGGAGGCTGTATCACCCTCAGCAGTAATGGGTAGTCTTCAACAGTAATTTCTTCATTGTTGGCTGGCTGTTTTACCCTTAATAATATGGGTAAGTCCTTGGCCACTGGGACTTTGCTCTGGAAGCTGTAAAATTGTAAATCATTCACATTCCTTAGAAAGAGAGTAATTTCTCCAGAGGAGGCAATGCTGGGTTTATGCCCTGTCCTTACAGCTCCCACCCTGCCAGTGGGAATTCCATTTTGTCTGTGAAGTGTGGCCACACACTGGGGGAGGAATTATACTGGTGGGGCAGTGCTGTGGACCTGTACAAAATAACCCCTTTACTATTAGAGGATCCTCTGATGTTTAATTAATTAGTACTTGTAAAGCACTTTGAGGTGTTTTGGTGGGGATCTTCTCAGGAAGAAATGAAGATTGTTCAATGCTGTGTCTGTTTCATGATGTGCCAAATAATCTTCTATTGTCTCCTGTGGTCAGTGGACCACTCATTTATGAAATAGCCACATTACCCGAAGTGGAATGGTGTGGAGGTAGAATGGCATTGTACCAATGGAGCAGACAAGTGCAAGAGAAAGTTTTTATCACTGTGGTTAAAAAGGTCATGTTAAGAAGCCCTGGGAGACAGATGTGCAGAACCGTGTCAAAATAATAACAGTGGATGGTGCCTGCTGGTGTTGCCTTTATTCTTTATAAGGACACTGTCTGTTTGTGTTCATGTTCCTGTCTCTCAAGTTTGTTCCAGAATATGAGTCCCTTTTTAAAATTAACATAAAATAAGCCCAGAAAGGAAGAGTCACACTTCCATACACACATATGCACACACACATGCACACACACAAAATAAAGCCTGACAGACTGTGATTCATGGAGTGTCAGCTCTTAGTTGTCAGTTCCCTTGCTTTTTGTCAGTAATAATAAGACCTTAAGATAACTGAAAAATGTGAACTTCCAATCTTTCTTTATGTGTGTCTCTGTTTTTCAGGCTTATCTAAATAGAATTTGGACTGAGAACCAATACATTACTTATCATAGAATCATGGAATGCTTTGGGTCAGAAGGGACTTTAAAGATCATTCAGTTCCAATTGCTCTGCCATGAGTAGGAACACCTTCCACTAGACCAAGTTGCTCCATCCAACCTGGCCTTGTCTGGTGATAAATAAACACAGACAGATCTTTTCCAGAATAAGGATGCAAAATCAGTTGACTTCCTAAAATATCAGGTATGTATGACTGTTAAAAATCAAGTAGTGAGTTGCATGTGGACATTTTCTCTTTCCCTGAGTCATTAAGCTTATGGAATTACTCATGCTAAGGAAGACACACAGGTAAAGCACACGCTAACATGTCATAACTTAAGTGATACTAGAAAGTAGAAGGACTGTTTAAATCTGTCCTTGGTCATAGATACAGAAGGTGGGAACTAACCCCAGGTCTGAGCAACCTGCTTTAGTTGCAGATGCTCCTGCTCACTGCAGAGGGCTTGGGCTAGATGACCTTCCAACCCAACTCATTCTATGATTCCACAATTCTAAATAGCTCTGACCAATGTTTAGTGAATTCTGTGTCATTTTTCCAGTTATTCACAGTCTGTCTGTGTGGGTTCAGAGTGCTGGGTTTCTGTCAGCTTTGTGACAGAGAAGCTGACTTTTATAGGAGTAGTGACAAGTGTAGCTGAGGAACAAGCATAACTTGCAGGAGGTAAACTGGTGTCAGAACGGAGAATGGAATTCAAGTCTCTTAATTTGCAGGATTAGTGTCTGATCTCTACCTCATGTTCACTTTACAAACACAAAATATGTGCAGTTGGAATAAAAACAAGGGTTTGGTTGCTGAAGCAGTGGTTTCTGCCAGTGAAGGACATAGAAGTTACAGCCCAGGGTGTTATAAGATCTGTAATAAGATCATAAGACCCACCAGAGATTAAAGCATATTCTTCCAAGTACATTTTGTTGAGCAGATGTGCATCTTGAGAAAGACGATAACAGATGCTTTGCATTCTTTCACCTCTTCAGAGAGGACACTATATTATCTCTTTCTGGTTAACTGCTGAAGTGACCAACACTGAAGTTTTGTGAAGAGAAATCTTCAGAGGCCCATTTGATCAAGAATTACATGTTTATCATGGCTGCATCTGCATTGCTGTAAATGGGATCCACATGTTCCATGGAAACTCTGTATTCTGGCAAAGAGGTTCAATGGGCATAATCCATTACTTCTGACCAAAAGTGATCTCTGATTAAGAACAGATTTAGTCCTAGGATGAGAAAAGTGCTGATGGATGAAGTAGGAGCAGAGCACCTACTGCTGTTCTTCATGAAGGTTTGAAAACCATGTATTCCACCTTGTGAGAGGCAGAATGTACAGTTCCTGTGGAGTGCTTGTCTGACCAGAGAGAGCAAATATTTCCTAAAGGACCTAAATGTTGAAGGAACCATGAAGATCCAAGTTCTGTCCCTTACAGTGGGCATGATTGATTCTGCATTAAATCTGAATCTTCAGATTAAGACCTGTGAGGCTGCAGTGACAAGTGCAAATGCCTCAGAAGAGCTTGCTTGCCCATTTCTCTGATTCACTGCATGTTATTTTATTTGCTTCCAAAGGCTGGCCTAGTGAATTATAAAAGCCTGCTATTATCACACCCAATAAGGTTGCTCCTTCAGGTCAAGCTGTGAGGGTTTATGCCATTCCTGCTAGACTTTGAATCTCATTGATGAACTCAGTGTCCCTGTGTAAGTATCTTACCCACACTAATGTGAATGTGATGAACAGGGATAACACTGACCTTTATTTCTTATTCCAAACCATACAGTCTTGGTTGGAGTTTTGTTTCAGAACTACCTGGTGACTCACTACTGGGGTTGCTATTACATATTCACCTGGCTTAGACTGCTTATATCTAAACTGTAGGATGCAGGAATATTTCCCAGCTCCTACATTCAGGGCCTCTGTCTTCACACCTTTCATTTGGGAAAAAAAACCCCAACTTGTGTGGGCAGGAAGACAGCATCGATACGCCTGCAAGTCTTCAGTCTGCGTGGTCAGAGGACACCCCGGATGGACTTTTTGATGAAATGTAATCACCCCAACATTATAAACTTTGCCTTGAAGGTTTTTGTAGGCTTTGCCTTTACATGGCAAACAGCATGGTACCTTTTAAAGCGATAGCAGTTTTCAGTCACCTCAAACTCAGTGAGGAAGGTCTCAATCAAAAATTCATAATAAATGAAAATAATCTATCCATTTCATACCCTTTTATTAACTCATGATATCAGATGACCATTTGATCTGAAATACAAGTTTTAGCGTAACAGGACTATCAATCTGGAATCTGCATGTTCTAAAAGCTTTGAGAAGGAGCTTAAACATGCAAAGGATTGAAAGATTTGGTGATAGTTTAGTGAAGTACAAGAGATGGAACCTGGAAGGTGATGCAGCCAGTCAATAGCCTGAGGGAATGGAAGGTGGAAAGATGAAAAAAACCTTTCAATTCCTGTTCTTTGTGTTTGTCCACTGTTAATAATTATTTTAAAGCAAATTGCCTTGAATCAGTGCATTCCACATTGCTAACTTTGGAGCTTTTTATTTCTGGGGTTTGGGACCACAAAGCTCCAAAACATTTAGTCAAAATATTAAAAAAGAAACAACCACCAACAGTCCCCTTAGTGCAGAGAAGTGAGGAGAAGGAATGTCTGTCTTCAGTTGCATAGTATTAACCAGAAAGGCTCTTCACAAATGGCAAGACAGAGTTGAGTCCAATTGAACTACAAAGATTTTGACAGAATAATATTATAATTATAGATGTTAATATTTATAGTATTGTTATAAGTTACAATTATGGGACATCACTCATAGACAGCCCAGGTCCCAGATGAAATATTCTGTTATGTGGTTTTATCCTGACCTTGTCTTTGGCCACTAGTACAAACTTAAAACCTTCTAGTTCTTTAAGAAGGGTCCAGAATTTGAAAAGTGAACTCCTAGCCATAATTACCTCTCCAAATATTTCACTACAGGAAGAAAGTCAGTGTTAGAGGTTAGAAGTGTTCCATTGATTTTACCGTGAAAAGTCAAACTGAGTTCAGGTAGGGGTGGGAATATTAGTAAAATGATTAAATGCTTCATCGACCAGCACTGGATGGAGTTTACACCTTTATCAGCTCTTAACTGTTTCATTTCTAAAGCAGTATAAAATCAAAATAATTGGCACACACCATCTTTTAAATTTATGGGCTGAGTTACAAGCCTTATCACAGTAATCTGCATAATGTTCTGACCTTGTGTTTCTTCTGCTGGTTTCATGTTTGCTGCTTAGGCTATTCCTTCTTTCATCATTGTTGAAGTCTTTCCTCCACTACATCTTTCATTACATGGATCAATTACACTGCTGTCAATGGATGGTCAGTCATTTCAATTCATCTTTGAAAGAGGTGATTATTACATTTTCTGAGGATAAAAATAATTACTAAGCTTCCATTTATATCTAAAATTTCCATCTCATTATTCACACTGTCTTGAAGCAATGCGTTGTAAGTTATGAATTTAGTGCAAGGGAATTTGGCATTGATGAAAGATACTCAAGTGACATCTTTATTTCTTTCTCCAGGAAATGTATATTGTGAGCAATGTCAGGGCAGGCTTTTCTTATAACTTTCACTGATATATTTTTGATTTGGATGCAGGACATACAAGAAGACTTGAAGCTTCTTACTCCTTATAGTGGTGTTAAGAAGGCACGTGTGAAAGAGGAACTCCATAGTGCTTGGTGCTCTCTGATGTGAACAGATAGCGAAAGACATTACCAATACAAAAAGAGTTAATAGCAAGTAAAGACTGGGAAGCACAGGGTCACAACACATGCAAATACCCTGCTCTGAATCCTTATAACTGGCTTTGGGTCCTTGTGCCCTACTTTCTTTCCTTGGTCAGTGTTTTAACCACTTGACATATAGCACTCCATCTCTGGAACTTGAATGCTTTCAGGCTGATTGCACTGCTCCCTCATCACACAGACTATTTGTCTCTTCTATTACCTTTGAGTACTGTTTCTTGAAGACCTTAAAGACTTCTGGTTGTGCCATCAGACTGCAGTGACTGTCAATAGCTACTTCAGCTGCATGTAGAGAAGAAATCCATGGAACAAAGAAAGTAGAGACATACCTGCTTCCTCATTTGTAGTGCTCAGAATACTGATAACCTTTATAAATATAATCTCTTAATTGCAATATTGGTATTGCTTTGTTTTCTTGGTAACCAAAGAGTTGATAACCTGCATTCTGACAGATTTTTTTGAGGTTTTGTATTCTGATTAGAAATAGACAACCATTTGGAGGATCCATGGCTAAAAGTCTGTAAATACTGTCCTTTATATCAATAAAACTGTCTTCCCTTCCTTCAAGTACATTGAATACAACTTATGCATTATATGTCAAGGGCAATCTTGGAAAAAAAGAGTATCAGTTGTGGGATTGTAGCACCAATTGATCTTGCAGCCCTATGAGTTTGGAATTATGACAGAAAATTATCCAAATCTAGGGATATGGGGAAGAGAAGGCTTGCAGTTTCTCTAACGCAGCTGTCAAAATAAAAACAGGAAACAAAGAATGGTAAGCTATGCCACCAGGTATTACCTCCCTGCTTTTGGGAGTACTCAGATACTATTATTAGCTGTATATATTAAATTGATATGAGGTGAAATTGTTTCCATTGTTATAATTTTAGGATTAAGGAATCATTCATAATTGTGACAAAAAATGAGTCAAACCTAACCACTTGCTTATAATCAAGTTACTTATAGTCACATCTGACTTTCTCTCCTGATCTCCTTGATCAGTCTTTTGCTGTATCATGGAAATGACTCCATGTTTAATTTGAGGCAGGGATTACCAGCCAAATCCAATGTTGGTATGATTCTACTGGTCTTGATGATGTTGTATGATCTGAGAATCTGGTGGAGGGATTTGTAACTGTCTGGAATACTTCACATTACTTCAAGGGAAATGATGAATTTATCACTGAAAAGGCTGAGCACTGATGTAAAATCAGGAAGGGGATAGGCTTAGTAATATTTTGTAAATATGTATGTGGAGGCCAATGAGTTCCCGACAATAGTTTTTCTTCTTGCATTATACCCATAGTCACAAACCTTAATTCACCACCCCCAAAAAAACTATCCAAGTATCCTAAGAAGCACACAGAACCTCCCTGCTTTCCTTTTCCAGAATGGAACATATTTTCAATAATATACTGAATGAGAGAAAATTTACTCAAGTTTTAGCTATTTTTAATTTGTGAGGTGGAGTCTTGGCTGAAAGCTGAGTCTGCTTCTTATAAGATATTGCACTTTAGATGATATTATGTCTCATTACTCTGACTCTCATCATTAACTTTCAGACATGAAGCCTTCCAGAATCCATGTCTTGTTGATCTCTCTGTCTCTCTTACAGAAGTGGAAATGAAAACACAGGTTAACTGGGAGGTTTATCTAAAATCTCAGAGTGAAGATTGGGTGGAAAGAACGCTGCCTTCCTTATTTGTATTCCTGTCTTCCAGCACTTTGACTTTGTCACAACTTTTTGTTTAAGTAGTCTCAGGATACTGTCCAGTTTGATTTTTTGGGGTTTGGTTTGGTTTGTTGTTTGTTTAGCTGTCTGTTTTTTGTTTGGGTTTTTTTTTTTTTTTTTTTTTAATTTCAGTGCTGCAGAGCACTTTTTCTGCTTTCAGTGACTTTCTTTAGAGCTCCAAATATTTTGAGAACTTAGTGCACAGGCTGTTTTTTTGCCATTTCACCCATGTTGACTAAACATTTTTCTCCCAGAAACCTAATGGGTAGGTTAATGGAGGTTAAAGGTATCTCCTATTTTCCTACAAATATCACCATTAATTGCTTTCAAATGTTAGCAACTCTGATATTTAAAGAGGGAATGAGAAATTGCTTTGGGTTTTTTTGTGTCATGATGCAAACTAATCTGCTAGTTTGGTTGTTTACAGCTCGGTCTAAAAAAGTTGCCCTTTTTGGTTTCCATCCTTTTGGAATCATCCTGCTAGATACCTCGCACCAGCTTCTTAGTCTGAGATTTCTTCTCCACTTTGTTGGCTTCTACTGGAGCTGAGGACTGTCAGGAAGAGCATTTAGTAGAGGTTTTGATTCTCTCCTCTTTCCTGTTATTAACTTGGGGAATACTCCTAGTCAAGACTGAATTAGGTATTTCATTGTACAATTCTTAAAGATCCTGACATGTTACCATCCTAAACAAATTAATATGTTTGTTGTACAGCTTCTGGTTGAATGGTTTGTGTTTGAAGGTGCAGCCCAGTGGAAGTCTTTCTCTCAGCAGCTGTTGGAGGCTATAAGTTAGTGTCTTAGAACTTGAAACCCCTCTAAGATTTAAGTGTGTGAGAATGAATCAGCAGGAAAGGCACACATGGGAAACTGAGGTTCTTACTGTGAATTCCAGCTTATGATGGAATTGTCATGGTCAAACGAAGCATAAATGAAGAACAGTATTCACGAAGAGAGAAAAGACAGCACAACAGACGTGATTTACCTCACATATTTTGAAGTGAAACGTCAGCACTTATGTTAGGAATTTCTTTTAGCATCAAACCAGTTTATGGGACCATGTGCACATAGGATGAGAGTATAAATACATTGATTCTCTTTCTTTTAAGTAAGTCTCAGCACATTAAGCCTTCTTCAAGAAATTCTTACACTTTGGAGAAATGGATCTCAAATATAGAGTAGTTTGAAACTTCCAAGCAATGCCAGCCTTCTTGTGGCATGATTTAGTTAAAGGGACAATATATGGCTACCTGACCTGGTGGTTAGAGACAGTCACATGTGTTGTGTTCTCCCTATCCATGGGAACAAGACCTAGAGTGAGCTAGTTCTCCACAGAACTTATTTCAGAAACAAGACAAGTTTGGGAACAAACAGACAGTCGCTAAGGATGCCTGGGAGAATTTGGGCCTAAGTGCAAATTTACCAGTCTAGCCAGTCTAGGCTTTAGACAAGAGTTAAACCCTGTGCTTTGGGGCTCCTGATCTGAGTGTTTGGAAAGTGAGTGGCCTGGGTAAAATTAATAATAGGTGAAATACTGAAAGATTTGTTATGTTCTCATTGAATTTGGGTCTTATAATCTTTAAGGAACTAATTATTATCTAATTTGCATGCATAAATGCCTATTTTCTAGGACACAAGCTTTTTTCTTTTTTTTTAAAAATGCATAATCACCTTATTAATGAAAGCACAGAACTCACAAAATGCTTAGAAAGGTTAAAGTTGGTACAGGCAAAGGAGAAACTGATGACTAACTCCAGACATGAAAGGTGCTCTGAGGGAGAGGGATTTCATTGTATAATTTATGGGCAGGAATATGAAAAGAGAGGCTAAAAAAGCAGTAAGAGCTGCTTGGCTAAATTCCTGCTGAAAACTTTGAAACTATATTCCTCATCTTCTTATGGCAAAACAAAACCAACCTAACCATTTAACAGATGATCCCCTTGCTATAAAAAGCTGCCAGCTTGTATCATTTTGGCTTATGTATTTGGCTTGGAGATAGGAACAGCTGGAGCAAAGCAAAAGGAAAAACCCCAAAGTGGTCTCTTCTTCTCTCTGTTCACAGGCACTGAGCTTTAATTAACTTCATCATCCTCTTATTAAAATCAAACTCTTCTAATGGAGCTCCCCCTCTTCCCCAGACTTTTTATTCATGCTGTGTTGAAACCAAGGATTTTTTTCTCTCGGAAGATGAATTTATCTGGATATCTCTTGAAGCATTCATACTGTCCTTCAGATTAAGATTGCCTCTGAGAAAGGCAAAATCTTAAAAAATGTTTTGCATGGGAAAGCTATTTTTCATCTTTAGATAATCTTCCACTGTTAATTGTATGGGAACACTGTTAAGAGTGTCAACAGACCACGGAATAGTGTTTTGGGAGTACAGAAGAGCTCCAGATGCAAAACCAAACCAGAAGTTTATCTCCATCAGTAGTATTATATTCTGCAAAAGAAAGCACCATTCCTTCCAGGTGGTGTTAGTCATCCTCTCACAAAGACCTCGGGCATGCCTGTGGGTAAGGTATGCTATTATTCCACATTTCATTGCTCTCAAAGTGAGGGCATCCAAAAGAGACCCTCAGATATTCAAGTCACTACCTCAACATCTGAACAAAACCTGCCAGATATTAAAGGGCATTAGGAACAGCATTGACCATTTGCACAGGGATTTATACTGACAGTATAAGCTCTCAAATTCAAAATTGGCATACCAGTTACCAATCATCCTGTTAGGGTCATGAGCTCAGTGGATAGGCCTATTGGTGTGTCACAGAATGACACAAAAAGGAAACAGTCACATTAATTTTCTTATTCATTGCCTAGAGTTTCTTCTATTCCTTTTTTCTGCCTGAATACAAGTCCTCTTTTTGTGGTCTTCTATCTGCAAATAAACATTGTTTATTCTTCCCACATGCCTCTCACTTTTATCTTTTACATTTTGCTTTATTTGTTAAAAAGCATTTCAGCACTAAAATAAGTATTATATCGAGCCATAGGTTCTGTCACATATGTGCAATTTCATGGCTTCCACTCCTCCCTGTGTGAGCATTAGTTGGTCTCTATCTGGGATTAATACGTCCTGTCAGGGTCAGGATTAAAATGGACACCTTCACCTTTCCTGATTGATGCTTCTGCTATGGATACCTCATGACTGACTGTGTCCACATGATGCTAATCTGATAAACCATGACCTTTAAAAATGAGTTTTGCAGTAATTCCACACTGGATAAGAATTTAAATGAGAAAAGTCTGTTCTGATTTTAAAGCTGTTGATGTAAAAGAAAATAAACCATAAGAAGGATGACTGTAGAAAAAAGGGGAGCTGGGCAGAAAATCTCTGACATACACGCAAGTGAAAATCTTTTTAGGTAAGAGAACACCTAGGGAGTTCCTAGGGAACACCTAGGGAGCAAGGGAACACCCCCAGAGTATTTTTTCTATTCCAAATATGGCAGTGGAAGTAACAGAGAAATTTGGATCTGGCATCCACTCCTCTGCCTGTAAAACCAGGTGCCTTCATTATCTGATCCAAGGTTTTCAACATCATTGCCTCTCAGGACATCTGTGAGTATTCAGCAATGTGGAAAAAAGATCACACCATTTAGATCTTCATTCAGTCTCCCCACACATATCTGTACCTGCTGTATTTTGATGCACTGTGTATTACCCAACTGTTAAGAATCAGTGTGTCAGTTCCAGTCACACTGTGATTCTTGTTGAACATGGGAGGTACTGTGAAGCTCATCACTTACTTGATTATAAATATCTCATGCATAAGACTGATCTCGTATGTTTTGGTGCTGCCTGACCCATTTAATTGCAGAAATGTCTCAACTGCCTGACAACTCTGTTTATTTCTATATTTACTAGTCACATTCTCAAGCCGTTTTCTTTGTTAAGTCAATGTGCCCTGGTGTTCATTTACTGATATTCAAATGAGCAAACTTGCTATGTTCCTTTTGTACCAACCAACCCAATTATACTCCAATATGAAATCGGAGTGATCTCCGCTCCTTTTTAAAAACTCCTATTTTTACAGTCTTTGAAGAAATACTGAAGATTTCAATTTTGTAGGAATTGTAAGGGAGTGGAACAACATAACTCCCATGTAAGGTAGGAAGAATAGTGGAGACTGAACACTTTTTCCAAATGGGACCCCATTTGGGGTTTTTTTTAGCAACTGTAAAGTAGGGTTAGACCTGTACTAGGCTGATTCATTGCATATACTTTATTAAAATCATGTGCATTTGACAAAACTCTATGAAACCAAACACAGTCAGGTAACTCTTGTACAAATATCCGTTAAATAGAATCAATATTAATAGAAGTTTATATCCATGCTCTGGAAGCAACTCTACTGGAAGTCTCAAAAATACATAGAAAGAAACTTTTTCTTGATAGCAGCTTACAAAGTTTTAGCGTATGTCTAAGGAAACATGATACTTGAACATGAATTACACTCTGCAGTGGATCTCTGTATAGGATCACATATCATTCAGTACATACTATTGGAAAATCCTCCTACAGAAGACAATTCAGTTGTTTCAGTAGCTTGGAAGATAAAAAATGTACACTTTCCATTTTGTCTTTGACTTCTTCCTTTCCTGCCTCTGTTCCTTTTGTGCTGGGGATGTGATAAAGGCTATTCAGACTGTAGAGGATAGACTCTGGCTGGAAGGGAGACAGTGTATGCACAACTGTAAACATGGTGTGTAGAATCATGATAGGCAAAGCACATGCAAGTTTGTCATTGGACCTGACTACAGGAGTCTCTTAAAATTAAATGAGCACATGGTCTTCACAGAAATAGAACTTGTGTTTCAAAGGAAATTTGAATTCTGCAATGATGTGTCCCTGACTTGAATAAATTATGATTTTTGAAGTGATAAAATCTAGGAAAAAATCCAAACCAAATTAATTCTGAAATGTCAAAAGATCTGTATTACCAGTTGTTTAACTACTAAACCTTAAGAATTTATATTTCTGAGGTAACATCTATTTTAAACATATCCACTTTTGCCTGAAAAAAGTCAGAAGAGAGCAAAAAGAGAACATCAAAATGAAGTACCACATTTTGACATCAGATCACTTCAAAAATCTTTCTATAGAAAAAATAAATCAAAGTAAAAATACTCTAGAACAGACAAGACAACATTTTACCAGTGAAATACTATTGAACTGTTTCTGATTAGCACTGCTATGCAGTTTCATTTCAGTTACAAGAACAGCATGAAAGGTGATTGAGCTATTTTGTTCCCGTATAGTACAATATATCTTCTACCCATAAAAAATAACCCAAACTAGATTGTGTCTTGTTTAAGATGTGAGTCCTGGAAGTGAGGACAGTAGTTTTCTCTTCTAGGCTCTGTCACTAACTTCCTTAACTCCTCGGACAGTACTTGACTTTGGAAATAGCATGGACTGAGTTTGTTAATTCCTGCAAAGCAAAAGGAGCCATCAAACAGAAATCACTATCTAACTGCTAAGTATCATATTTGACCTAAGTCAAAGTAGGGCTGAGGTTAGAGCAGAGTAGGAAGAGAATAAGCAATGCCAAGAATAGAATTTTCAGAGAAAATGCAGGGTTTATTTTTAGGAGAAGTAAGTAGAGGAAATTGAAATAAACTGCAGGACTAAGTAGTTGCTATAACGAATTATCTTTGTGCTATGAATACATTTCATCTCTTCTCCTTTTAGTACAGTACAAAAAGATTACAATGCTTTTTAACCATATACTGTAATAATCTTTTCCTTTCTGACTGAGCTGTTTGGAAAGCACATCATAGGACCAAAGCTTGTGCAGAAGCACTCGGTGAAACTGAGAAAGCTGTTGTTTCAGATGCAGCTGCTGTCAACTGTGGCCTGAGACTCAGAGACTGTCCTTTGGCACTTTGCTCCCTTTCATCTAAGTACTGGTGCCATGTATACAGATCGCTGAAAATTATCATACTTGGTCTAAACTAGGCTGACTCTAACTTAATCTTTGTCACAGTTTGGTGAAGGGAATTTGTGGGGTTCTGTTACATTTTAGATTTCCCTACTTCTGAGCTAATCAAGGAAGGGAAATCGCCATTTGAGGAAACTGATACATGGTTTAGGGATCTGGTAGTGTGGTGTCTGTGTGGAATATCACAGAATTTGCATTTCTGACCTCTTCTCAATTATGCTAACTGCCCCATATCTGACCATCACTCATGTTCTCTACCAGAATTTGCCAATATATATCAGATCTTTTCTGTTACACCTAATGCCCTTGTGTTGTGTTTGAATTATAGACTCTAAGAATATTGTCAGGTATGGATATGAAACTCAGCCTATGTCTGTACTGGAAGTGAAGGTGTGATTGCAGAGTGGGTAGGAGTTTCCAGTTCTCTCTACCCTGACTCTCAAAATCTGTACAACAGCCATACCTCCTGGGACAGACATCTTTGAAGCATTTAACCATCAGTCTATTTAATAATTCCTCTTACAGCTGCATCATTTAGCAACTAAGTGTGTTTTTTTCTTTGACAATATGGCTTGAGTATCTTTATAGGGCTGACTGCTTCTTAATGAACAAAATAAATGTTTTAGAGCTTTAAAAGTCATGGGGACAACAATTTACTTTTTTTAAAGTGCTAAAGTGCGGAAGTGTGGGTGTATTACTGAAAGCAATTCATTCTTTGGATTTGGCACAAAGTGAGCTGATTTGATTTGTTTCTATTGCCACATGCTACAGGCAAAGAATAAAACTGAAAAAAAAGGAGCATATTGTGCCCGGGATGGGAGAATATATTTAAATAAGAGGCAGACCTGCAATTTGACCAGGGCTTGCATAATTCCAAGCAGGTGTTATCTCCAAAATGGGAAGTTATCATTGTTTGCTGCTTGTCACTTTTAAAAAAAAAAAAAAAAAAAAATAGAAAAAGAAAAAGAAAAAAAAAAGAAAAAAAAAGAAAAAAAAAGAGAGAGAGAAAAATAATTTCACCATCTAAATGCAAATTTCCTTTTTTGTTTGTTTGCGGGTTTGTGTTTTTGTTTTCACTCAAGAGCTGCCAAAATACAGTTGCCTAGGAAATGTCAGTCCAATTAAAACTTTAATTCTAAAACTGCCAAGATCTGTTGGGGGAGAGGAGTGTTTCTAGTAGACCCCCAAAACAACAAATGGTGACTCTTGCACAATGTTGTAAGACTTAAAGAAAGTGAACTGGTGGATAGTACGGTACTTCCCCCAGGCCCATTTGAAACCTTCAATTTCTTTGCAGCTCTAAAACCCCATGATCTGGAATTGTGAAAGAGACAAAGAGACTTGGAATAATTCAGTTGGAATATAATGAAAATTACTTGCTTGGCTGAGTTTTTAAAACACCCAGACTTGTGTCTAAGAGCAGACCACTTGTCAGAGATCTAAAACTAGTGGAACAAATATGGTGACAGGCAGGATTATTATTCTGAGAACACAAAATCTTTGAGGCATGAAGAAGGCTGAAAGCTGCCTTTTCTTTGGGGCTTTACTGTTTTGACTGACACTGTTGAAAGGTCTACCTTAGCCCATTTAATCATCTATTACTGTGAAAAATATTATTATGGAAGCAATTATTCACGTGTGGACAAGGCACAGAGGAACAGATGGTGTACATCTCAAAATGCTTACAAGCTAGGTGTGAATACACTGTTGTGAATCATCTCAATAATAAGCCACAAGCTTTTTAGAGTTGTGACTAGCACCTGTTGTTGAGCGTACTGCTGATTTCTGCCTTTGGTACTTGATTTACTGCCACAATAGCAGTAAGATTAACATTCGAATAAAACCAACAGTTTTCCAGAGGCTTAGAAGCTGGAGTCAATCCTTCCCCTATTACTAGTCCAGAGCACAAGCAAAATTTTCTTATCAGAATTTGATAAGTTGGGCTAGTGAAGAGGACCTCACAGCTTTCAGAGCAAACCCAGCAGTTTCTCAGATCCACAGACAAGTTTCACCAACATGAACTGCAAATGAATACAAACTCATGCCAGAGTTTCAGAACCTGTCTGTGACTGGGTCTTTCTGAAGATCATGAGTTGCTTTGTGAAGTCCCCTACTGCTTTTTCTTCCTCTTCCCCTTTCTCTACCCCTTCCCTTTCCTTTTTTTTTTTTTTTTTTTTAATTCAAAGCAGCATAATGACATTGAGCACTTCTTGAAGACAGCCTGCTCTGGGTTAAATAAGTGATTTGACTGATAGAAAAGACAGACATTTGCACTATCATTCTACATTCTTTAGAGAAACACAGGCAGTTAAAAGATATTTAATCTAGAGATTCTTCACTGAGTTTGATGACATCCTCTCTCATCAGTTTCAACCTTTCCAGGTGTTTTCCCTTTCCTCCTACTTTAAAAATAGGAGGAACTTGCAAGTCTGTATGTTTTTCAATTTAGATTTCAATTATTATTTGTAATTGTTTCTTTTCAGACAAGAAAACATTCCCCAGGGACTTTTTAAGGTTTCTTATGCTGAAAATAAATAATTTCAAACTAATTTTGAAAAGCCATTCTAATTTTGTTTACAAAAATATGCACAAAGTGCACGAATGCTCTGCTCAAGCACACAAGCTGTTTTCTGAAATTGTGCTTAGACTCAGAAGAGTCTTATTTCAACAAGGCCAAGTGCTGGGTCCTGCACTTGGGCCACAACAACCCCATGCAATGCTACAGGCTTGGGGAAGAGAGGTTGGAAGGCTGTGGGACCTGGGATTGCTGATCGACAAGCAGCTGAATATGAGTCAGCAGTGTGCCCAGGTGGCCAAGAAGGCCAAAGGCGTTCTGACTTGTATTGGAAATATTGTGGCCAGCAGTACCAGGGAGGTGACTGACACTATGTACTTGGCATTGGTGAGGCCACATCTCAAGTACTGTGTTCAGTTTTGGGCACCTCAATACAAGACAGACATCTTTGATGTGGGTCCAGAGAAGAGCAACTAAGTTGGGGAAGGGCCTGGAGAATAAGTCCTGTGAAGAGAGGCTGAGGGAACTGAGGCTATTTTGTCTGAAGAAAAGGGGTCTGAGAGGAGACCTTATTGCTCTCTACAGCTACCTGAAAGGACATTGTGGAGAGGTAGGCACTGATCTCTTCTCACAAGTAAACAGTGGTAGAATGAGAGGGAATGGCCTTAAGCTGAACCAACGGAGGTTTAAACTGGATATTAGGATTTTTTTTCTCTAAAAGGGTTGTCAGGCATTGGAACAGGCTGCCCAGGGAAGCCGTTGAGTCACCATCCCTGGAAGTGTTTAAAAGCCATATGGATGTGGTGCTTGGGGATATGGCTTAATGATGAACTTGGTAGTATAGCGTTAATGGTTGGACTTGATGATCTTAAAGGTCTTTTCCAACCTAAATGATTCTATGATTCTATAAGAGAGCTCTAAAAGGCAGTACGTACTGTGCAGTATGTAGATGTGCAGGTAAAAATACTAGATAAGTGTCTAAACAAAGCAGATTCTAAACAAAGCAGATTCAGTGTCTAGGAGGTTGCCTCATTTGTTAGGTGAAGGAGTGCAGTCAGTGAGACCTGACAACAGAGTAAAGACTCAGTATTATAACTGACTGAAACATGTGAGGGGATAAACATTCCTTTGAAGCTCTACTTTTTCATTAATTTTAATCTAGACTGAAAGAGAAAGGAATGGACAGTTGACAGCATAAGAGACGTCCATGAACTATGGTCACTTCTCCACTGCAACATATGGCTTATTTAGCTGTTTTTGTTTGACTAATTGAATTTACTGAATTTATGGGAAAGACACACTCACATATTATTTTACCTAATCATATATTTTTAATAGTAGATCAGAACATAAATAAAATTGTCAGTCTAACATCCACTATATCTTTATGGCAATTGAATATGAGAAGAAAATTACATCCTCTTTCATTCAAGCCTTTGATCTATTCCCTATTTACATACCTCTTTTGCTTATTTCAAGAAAGACTTAATACATTTATCACTGAAAAAATACGAGGTTTCAAAAGGAGGGAAATAGACAAATCACCTATTACACAAACTCACTGAAAAATACTGAGACTGCATCTGCTTTGTATTGAAATGAAAACAGAACTCAAGGCAAGACTATTCCAAGTGATCAAATCTTACCACCAGAAGAGTGCAGCTTGCATGTTGAATTAACTCACAGTTGTCAGTATGTCAGCTTGTTTTCTCGCTGTCCAGCCTAATCCTTGGTCAACACAGTGGCCATTCACTGTTTTCATTCTGATGAGATCTAAGGAACTGCTTCTCAAAACTCCCTGAAATAAATTGGTCTGAGGTTCCTAACAACTTGGGTTACTGTTATCTCAGATCTTTATAAGTTTGATGTTTCTGTAGGAAAATTATTCTATAAACAAATGAAGGACAACTACAAAGCCTGGCTTTAATTTCATTCGCTGAATTCACAGCGAGAGAATTAAGATCATGATAAATCAGTAGTAGCCACTCCCCTCTAATGTCCAAGACAATTGTGACATGAAGGGTGAACAAAAATCTTAAATCCTGTCTGTTTTGGTAATCTAGGAATTGCCAAAACTTATCTGTTTTGGCATCTAGGAATCAACCAAATAGCAAAGTAGTTGAAGATTGAGAACTTTGTTCCTGACTCCCAGCCTCCTGCTAAGACTAGATTACAGGATTCGATTTTATGAAAGCATCAGATGCACTTCCTTTGGATAGATTTCTTTTCCTCTTCTCTTTTCTCCCTTCTGAGCAGAAGGAAAAGTTTCTTTTATTATTTGAGAAGAAGTTGGTTGTGCAGCCTCCTCTTTTCCATTCACCATATTCTGGAGTACTATGTATGCAGAAACTCTGTGGTAATGCCACCATCAAAACAATGTTCTTCTGAACTTTGGAAAGCTAGACCCTAGGGCTATAGATTAGGTCACAACTTTTCTATGAGACAGCTCTACCAGATATATTTTTAAAACTAGAAAGAAGAACCCACATTACTCAGATTCAAATCCTCTCTTTTTTATTAGCTTAAAACACCAGCTTTTCTGAGCTCTGGGTAAATTTGTTTAAAGAACTTTAGGATCCCATCTCTTCTTTCCCATAATGCATTTCCTTGGAATGCATGACAGCTCAGTCATGACAAGTTCTTGGTGTGGCCTTTTCATTGCCCCCTGATGCCTGTGTGTTGTAGCTATACTATGATGTGCTGTACTCTGACAATGTGTTAACAAACTAGTACAATTAATTTGTCATCAATTTCCAGAATTATAGCAGCAGCTGCACAGCTGGATTACAGCAGCAGCTGCACAGCTGGATGACTGAAGATACTTCATCTATTGTAGTAGCTAGACATGCATTACAGACACGTAGTGTTTGGGATGTAAGTTGGTTTATAGAAAACCACCCACATTTGCGTGTGGTTTTTATGTAATCTCTGACTTTGATGGTTATATATATAAAAATATATTTATTGCACCTAATAGATGAAAATATCTCCAATCTGCTATTGATTTCCAAGGCGAAGCAGACAGCCAAATTAGATGATAGCAATTTGCCAGCTGCTGTTGAGCAATAAATATTAGTTCCAAAATGTCATGTTTCTTTGCATGCTTCTCTGGAAGAAGCTGTCAATATTTTCATTGGGAGGTTGGTTCTAAATTCTCTTCAGTGATAAGGGTTTCTCTATGCTATTTGGCACCTGTGAACAACAGTTAAGCAGCCCACCCAGAGAGCATGCCCAGAGGTTTCCAGTCATTTCTTTCTAGCTTGTTGGCTTGTTAGCCAGTGTTCAAACAGCTGAGGGAAAATACTTGGGTAGAAATGAAGCAAGGAGGAAAATTCAGTGCCATATGAAAATAGAGACTTATTTATTTTTCTTGGCATGAACCAGTGATTTAAACAGTACCTCAGGCATACAACTTGAATTATAATGCTAAAGGTATGACAGCAGCTTTATAAATGTTTATCAATCATTTAAAAAATGCTGCTCAATGTCTGATGAAGGTCTTTGTAAAGTTTGTTTTTAATTTATTTCAGGTCTCATTTTGAGAGAATGCTATAATATACAGACACATTTGCTCTTACCTAACACCTTTTTTCTATATGAATTCTGCCTCACAAAGTAAAGTAATCTGAGCAAACTGCCTGCATAAACATCCTTTCTTGGATACATGCTCTATCACCACCTGTCTAGCTGTTCCTCACTTATGAATTTATACCCACAGAAATGATTAGTTGCAGCCCAGTTCTCCATCACAGAAGAGTACATTATCTTTGGAGGACTCTGAGGAAGCAAGGAGATGTGGCCATAGGAAAGAGCTCGTGACTGAGTAACATCAATGGATTTTAGTCCTCCTCTTAGCCCCGTTCTAGTGCTTATAGAAAACATGTGAATTTAAATGTTATTTTAAAACTTCTTTTTTCAAGTCTCTCTGCCAACAGTTGTCTCTCATCACAACCCTAGAGTCAATCATTTTTCTTCAGATTATTGTTCAACATATCAAGTGACAAGATTGGTTCACTTTTAGATGCTTTGGTATAATGTGCACAATCTGTACAATGCTTTCTGAAAAGGTGAAAAGGGAAAAAAGAGTGATAGAGGAACCTAACATGAAGTGAACTGATGAGTAAGGGGGTTGTTCTCTTCATACTCAATAAGAGCTATAGACTAAATAAAAGCAACAGTTTTGCCAGTTTTTACTTGTACCCAAGAGGAAACCTGACTTGCACTGTATCACAGACTTTTCCCTTTCTTAGAAAAATCCTGTATCTTGAACATGAAAATCAGGCATGTCTCAAAAGATCTCTTAAAAAGACAGCTGGCTTAAATTAGCCTGAAAAGAAAGCAACAACACAATAAGCAGGCCATCTGTTTCAGAGATTGTGTTCCTTGTCAACTACTAGCATTGCAGTTTACTAATTATGTAGTGGAAGAAAGTTGCCCCAGAAAAGCCAAGTTTCTCAAGGTATTTACTGAGATTTTCAGAAATAAATGTAGTTTTGTTTTGTTTTTCCCACTGGAACTAGAACTGATACATAAGGGTGCAAATATTGCAGTTGTGGACACAACAGCGTATTTTTGGTATATGACCATTTGCTCTGTAGGAGTGTCGAAAAGCTGTTTTCCAATGTGAAACGCATCACCAATTGAATCAATGTCTCATACAAAGACAATTACATTACAGTTCTTCTACTTCCCATGCTCCACTCTGACCTGACATAAGGACATCTTAGAATCATAGAATGGTTTGGTTTGGAAGGGACCTTTAGATGTCATCTAGTCAAACTCCCCTGCAGTGAACAGGGGCATCTTCAACTAGATCAGGTTATTCAGAGCCCTGTCCAATCTGACCTGGAATGTTTCCAGGGATGGAGCAGCCACTACCTTTCTGGGCAACCCGTTGCAGTGTTTTTACTGCCCTCATCATGAAGAATGTCATCTTTATATCTAGTCTGAATCTACCCTCTCTTAGTTTAAAACGATTAGCCCTTATTCTATTACTACAGCCTCTACTAAAAATTCTGTCACCACTTTTTTTGTAATCCCCCTTTAAATATTGAAAGGCTGCGAATAGAGTGACTTTGACCAAGGTATGGCCAATAGCACAAGAGAAATAAAAGGCTAATCTCCAGTTTTACAATCAGTTGGGCAGATAGACAGGGTAAAGCATTACTTTGTCTACCTTCTATTGGTTTTCCAATGGACTCAAAGCTAGTCTCGTGGTGCCAGGACCGAGCTGTGCACAAAGATCAGCAGATGCCGTAAGTTTGCAAATTGCATAAACTTGTACATTTACCTAGATACATATGGTTTTCAGTTTCTCCATGTCTCCTTCAAAAACACATACAGTGGTACTATAAGGAAGACATCTGGATGTCAGTCTAGATCTTGTGTGATTGTGGTTAGAATCCAGCAAGTCTGAGGAACTGGAGACATGTTTCTGCTGCCCAGTTCAAGGTTTCATCACCTGGGTGTATTGCTGTCTGTGTTACAATCCATTATGGCAAAGCCCAGCTCTCTGTTATCCAGTTGTCTCACTGTCTGGCTAAAATGAGTAAGGGGCTGTGAAGCAACTGGATAATTCCAAAATCCATTGAAAAGGATGCTAGAGTCAGGAAGGCAGGCAGTGTTTTGATGGTGTTATCACATTTGTATGCATTGACAGTCTCTGCTTTCAAAAGTCAAATTGGTTCATAGCCTGAGACTGTTTCTGGAGTCCTTTGAATCCTGATACACAAATCTGTTCTGAGAGGCATTTTTCCATCCGTGACTGGAAAAGGGACCCTGTACTTCACTCTCCGTCCATTTTACTGATCCAATTAACTCATTCTGTATTGGAAAGCATTAATGAATCATAAAACTCCAGCTGGTCCAGAGGAAACTAGATATCTCCTGGAGCTACATCATTGGATGGAAGTATATTTGCTGAGCACTTCATGCATCACATTGGCTTTATCTCAAGACATTGATCATCATCATGGCATGATAATGAAACTACATAGAAGAGCAAGTCTGATTTAGGAATAAGAAAACTCTTATTGGCTACATCTTACCAGAAGAGTGGTGGTGTCAAGACCAGGCTCTTCCTACATGTCAAGCATTCAAAATAGTATAAAATCTATAATCAGGCTTTCAACTTTAAAGTAACTCTTGTATTTTCCCTTAAAACTTCTCTCCTGCAAATCCTGTCTCTGTTAGAGATTGACTTTGTAGTATAATATGCTTTATTTTTTTGAGCCTCGTGGTCTCCTCTGGTAAATGGGACAGCTTTATTTTACATTTGGTCCACTTTGTCAAAAGGAAAATTATCAAACCAAAAGGAACAAAAGTCAAAAACAAAAGGAAAATTGTAGCAATTGTTGACATAATGGGAGGAAGACAGAGGGAGGGAGCTGAGATTCTTTAGTCTGTCTTTCACTACCTGCTGGTGCGGGGTGAGTTACCACATGAAATAAAGTGATTGTGATTCAGAAAAGGTCTCAATTGGACCCATAGATCTGAAGAAAAGCTTGTGAGGAATTACTAGGTCAAATTATTTTATGTATATTATTCATATTAGATGAATAATCATGTCAGCCCTGTCTGACTTGAATATAAAGTTCAGTAGTTCTTGGCTTTCAATTTTATATACTTTTTTAATGCTCTATAACATTATTTTATACTCTATAACTATTAATAATTTTCCCACTGAAAAATAAATGTGTACTCCTGCCCAACCACACATATTAGTTCTTTCAGGAAGACCTTCTAGAGGGCCTCTAGCAGAAGAGGGAGACTTACATTTGTGTTTGCAATTTATTTGTGATTTGCATCTGTATTCTCATTCAATAGAAGCTACAGTGAGGAGGAATGTATTGCAGACAATCTCATGTTAAAAAGTTCTTGCAAGATTAGAAAAGGTCCATCAGTTGCTAAGGCTAATACGTGCACACAGTTTGAATTCTGTAAAATAACTTTTTTCTCATTAAGTGTAGCATTTTAGTGAATTAAATTTATAATGGGCACTGCCTTGGACCTTACTGGCAATAAATTGCTTAGAAGAGTCAGACCTTTCAGCTATAGGAACCACATATTGTAGTTAATTAAGGCACATTAGTAGCAATTTTATTAATCAGAATCTATAGTATCATCCTTGAAGCCTCCTGCTTAATATTTCTATATTAACATTTCAGTAATGAATCAACCTTTCAAATATTATAGCCTAAGATAATACCATTAAAATTATGTGTGTTAATATTCAGTGCATTGACTTCTTTCTTTTAGCTGATCTGCATCTCCAGAAATATATTGTAAGGATTTTTTTTTCTTTTTAATCTTGAAAAATTTGACCCAAAGTAAAGGATAGATCCAAAATAACTCCTTACAACATCTCAGCCTCAGCTCCAGAAACCTACTCTGTAGCCAAGTGACACTAATGACATCTCTACATGCTCACAATGAACCACATCTCTTAGCACGGTCATACAACATTGGGGTAATAAAAGGTAAGGAACTTCTCTAAAATGGAAGCTCTACCATGCTAAGAAAATGGTTTCTCCAGTAGTCAAGAACTAGAATAACTGAAAATAAATTCTTTGTTTACAAAGTTGTCTCCCAAAGCCTGTATATAGGCTTGGAAAAGCTTCTGAAAACATCTTGAAAATATCACAAAACTTTTCACTTTAGAAAGATTAAACCTGGGATCCCAAGGCATCCTATTTTAGATATTTTAAACACAGCAGTACTTAGGCATCCAACTGTGGAGAGTAGAGGGGAAACATACTACAAGCAGGTGAAGAGTCTCTGACCTGGTGAGTTTTTAAGTTAAAATAGAGGATGTTCTTGAATGTTAAAATGGAATCTGTCTCACTTCTGTGTTTTTGTTTTGTTTGTTTATTTGTTTTCTGGTTTTGTATGTTTGTTTTGTTTTTTGTTTGCTTGTATTTTTGTTTGTTTGTATTTTGTGTGTGTCTGTGTTTTGTTGTTTTGCTTTTTGTTTGTTTGTTTGTTTTTCTAAGCTCATATTTGTCCAGGAAATTTTTTACCTGATATTTTTTCAATTTAGGCATTGAACAAACTTCAGTTCTTAAGAATGTATCTTCTTAATCTTCTCTATCCTCAGTAAATGAAGGAATTCCTCATTTTAAGGAGTCCCAAGCTCACACGCCATCCTTATTAATTTCCCAGTCTATTAAAATCACATTACTGTTTTTCTACATACAAGATAACATCCATTTTTAGTGGGTATTGCAATGATCTGTATTTTGAGTGGGCTCCTTCCATCTATTTCTACCTCTACCTCCAGCTGTTTTACTGAGATAACTAGTCTTGTATGAAGGTTTTTTAAACACTTAGAAATACAAAGTGTCTTACTCTTATGACTGATACTGTATCAAACATCCTTGGACAAGATAGCTGCTCCTGCAGATTGCAAGAGTTGTGAATTTCACAGTGCAATTAACAGAGATGTCTCCCAAACATCCATAAAATCATAACCAGGTTTTCTTATACGTATGTATCCATTTTTAAACAGTCTGCCTGTTCTTTTTTTCCTTCACCTCTGCTTTTACAAAGTTTCTCCAATGTATGTGTGTGTCAGAATGCTGAGGCAGCTGGCTGCTCCATTAAGTGAAGAACAAAGGAGTCCCTCTAAAGCCAGCTGGATGAGTTATTATTGATCAACATAACCCAGCTGTATCTATATTAATCCTATAATCATCTACCGCTTGACTGTATGTTAAGAACAGAAAACAAACAATATGATATATCTCAGGGTTGATGGTTGACACAGGTCATAGATGAGTGATTGTGATCATGTGTCTGAATGAGGAAAAAGCAGAAAACTGCTTGACTGCATGTGTGTGACTCAAGACAGTCAGTGGGAAGGAAGAATGTGTATGAAGGAGTAGAATGGGAAGTTCTGAGCGTCAAAACAAAGATAAAAGACCTCATCCTGATTGATACACGATAGCTCTGTGCAGAAAACATTCAAAGGCTGATAAAAAGAATAAGCAGGAGGCTAGCTTATCAGCTAGACCTTGCTTTCTGCTTAACTATAAAGACTCTGTGTCTTCCCTGTGTAGCATCCATCCACAGATCTCAGGTGACTCACAGTCCCCCTACTTAATTTTGTTTCTTTGCAATTTTTTGCATACTTTTCTTTATGTAAGATTCAGTTAATCCAGTGTCTATATATCATTTCTGTCACTACTTAAGTCCCTGCTTTAAAAACTCACAAAATTGGCAAAAATGGATCAAGCTTGGTCTCTCCCTCCTTCCTCAACCTTTCCCAAGCTTGCTCCTATCGCTGGCACTGGTATAGATATTTGAGTGCAGAAAGATAGAGAGATGGGTAAAAGAAAGTGCTGAGAAGAGCAAGGATACTTTTGCAACAAGTTCATCATTTTTTCTGCATCTTCTTGAGAAGAACCTACAAAACAAAATTAAATTTTACCAGAAAATCTGCTATTTTTCAAACAAAGATGAACCACAGTTCTCTTAATTAATTGTTCTAGACTCTGCAAGGTCTGCAGGTAATGAAGTTCAAAAGTATCAGTAGCCCATTTTCTCCTTCTATCAATACCTGTCCATGAATATTCTGAGCATCCTCAGCTTACAAATGTAACATATGTTAAAAATTTGTAGCATTAATCTCTTACAAAATCCAGACCTAGACACAAGCCTGAATTTTCCTGTAAAGGCAACAGTAACTGATTTGAGGCATCAGGGACATCATTCTAGAGACAAGAAGGAAAAAAGTAGAAAACCAGTTTTCACTGTTTCACTGCATCATTGAAATCATATCTCAAGTTCCAGCTCACCTTCTAAGGAAAGCTTCAAATACATTTAGATTTTCTGGTGTTGTTCTTTTGGGGTCTTACAGCTTACCCCTGTGCTTTCAGAATATGTATCCTCTTCATTAAAAAGAAAAGAATTTAAGGTAACCAAAAAAAAAAAAAAATCTGACTTTTCAAACAGATTTTTCTGTAAGACAGTTTCAGAAAAGAAGTCTGACATATTTTCTTCTCAAGTTCTTTTGATGCACAGGTCCTTGAGTCATTAAAGCCTTCTTCCTTCTTCCATACTTCAAAAGTAACCTACAAGTTTTTAAAGAACAAATATAATCTCCTCTTGATGTCCTGACATTGTTTCTATGAAGGGTCACTCAGAAGTGTGCTGTGTAATTCAATACAAGGTAGAAGATTAGTCATGTTCAGAAGATCAGGTTCAAATCCCACAACAGTCAATGGGGTATTCAAAGTCTGATGTCAACAGGACAAATGCATTACTCCCTGTTTGTATTCTCTACTCAGATACACCGATAACACTCTACTCAAAATATAAAGACATGCATGTTTATATCAAATCTTGTTTCAAGTATATGTAGAAACCACATTAGCAGAAATCACAGTAATTGTTCTGGTGCCCAGATACCCATGTGTCAGCTTTTTCTGCTTTGCATCAGCATTTTCTTTTAGAGTTGCCACCTCTGCTGCTGGTAGGACAGGTTGGTATATGGGAACTGTTGGCCACACAGACCAGACATTGTTTTTTTCAAAGGTAAGTAGAGAAGATAAAAGAAAATGAAGCACAGTTATGATTGAAAGCTCTGTCCCTGCTAGCCACACTTTCTTCATGGCAAAGGTTTGGTCTTTGGTTGCTTGGTATTAAAATCTCCCTTATCATCAAATTTCAGTGGTGTTTGTAGTCCACTTTTGTATCTTAGGGGTCTTTCAGTCTTCCTTACTACAAGGTTTTATTGCAAGCCTTTTTCCTTTTTTCTTTTTTCTTCTTCCTAGTTTATGTAACCCGAATACTACTAGCTATTGAGTCACCGACATTTAGCTTTTCTTCTTGAGGTTCCTGCTTGCTCCTGGAAACATATAATATAAGCAAATAATTGACAAGCCAATATTTCCCTTGACATTCTGCTGCAGAATAGTTTTCTAGTTTAGGAAAGCTGAAGACTTGCCTGTAAAGGCTCAGACTCGGAGTGTAGGCTGATGTATTTGAAATATAAACAAACTTCATGATTTCTAAACCTGTTTTGCAATTACTGTGGATTCTGATTCCTGATGCTGAACACCTTGATATTTAACAGTAATGTATGGGAAAGGTTATACGGAAGTTTGTTTACTTCTACCTCAAGCTTCAGAATTAAAAAATGGATATCTCCAAAAGGTGCAATGGCATGCTTCTTGGTTTTCTAAGTGCTACTTCCTCCAGACTCTGGCCTCCATTATGCTAAATCCTTATTCTCAAGCTGCAGACATCTTGTAAACCTCCAGGCTCCTGCTTTCAACTCTTGATGGCAACACACCTAAAAGAGAAGAAAGTATCACTTTTCAGAAAACAAATATTTCATCCAAAAGTCTCATTACCCAGTTGTATGAGTCCTGTAGTATTTTCATTTCTGTTACTTCTTCTCAGGAGGAACACATAAGTATAGGTGGGGCCAGCTCCCACCAAGGCCTAACTCATTTTACCACAATAATTTTACTCTTTAAAAATTCTTGTTGAAAGAGTGATCACCATAATGTATAATGAATTAATATAAATACATTAAAGATGCTGTTTGTCTGAAAACATTCTTGAATATCCTGTTTTTTTTCTGCAGTCAGACCACTTGACTTATTCCAGCTTGCAATTCAGAAGGAACCATGTCACTGTCTACACCAACACTGCTTCCTCCACACCTTCCTTTATCATCTGGGCCACCCTCGTGCTGGGGACCTCATCCTCAGCCACAGTGTGCTGTTAGTTTAGTGTTAGGATTCATAGACCCACAAAGTCTCCAGCTCTGGAGACACTGGGGCTGCAAAAGGCATGCCAAGAGGAGTATGGCACTGCATCAAATCCCACTGCAGTCAATGGGGTATTCAAAATTCAATGTCAATAGGACAAATGCATTACTGCCTGTTTGTATGCTCTATTCAGGTACACCAATCACACTCTACTCGAAACATAAAGACATGAATGTTTATCAAATCAAGTTTCAATGAGAAACATTGCTCTCTCCACACCTTTTTCACCTGGGCCACCCATGCAGGTGGGAACTTGTCATGGTTTAAGCTTTTCCAGCAGCTGAACACCACACAGCCTCCTCCCTTCCCTTCACATAATGCTTATTTTGATTTAATAAATAAATAAATAAATAAAGTGAGAGGGTTTTGTGTTAAACCAGGCTCTGGAATAGCCTGTGGACTTCCATGGGCCAGCTGGAGAGAAAGGGAGGGACTCTGCTGGGTACTAGATGGGATGGGCAGCTGGGAAGGAGATGAGATGTGGCCGGGATCCTGGTGTGGCAAGACATGACATCAGCGGGGGGAGAAAGGGGCAGAGCTGGGACAGACCCCACACGCCAGGATGCAGGGGGACAGAGCTCTTGAGGGCCAGGCAGGCTTCTGGTGAGAAATCATGGTGTGCCTGCAGAGCAACCCTTGGGCAGGAGACCTGGTGGGTGCCCCGCATGTCACCAAGGGCCTGCAAGTGCCCTGCAGGTCGCAGAGATGGGGTAGGGGAGGCGGGTTCTGGTGGGGGCTGCGAGTGCCGCCATGGGCTGCCATGTCACCCAGCTTTCCGAGGCCACTCGCTGGCCAGGCAGCAGCAGGGTGGGGTTGGAAAGCGGCGCGGCTGCAGGTCCATTCTGTGGAACTTGACAGAGCTGGAGTCGCCCTGGAGTAGACTTGGGGCTCAGGGCCCAAAGGAGGGGAGAGTGTGAGAGAGGCCTCAGAGATAGAAACCAAGATCTCCGGGCCCCGAGGACCCCTGTAAGCAGGGTAGGGCCCTTGCCCCGGTCCCGGCAGAGGCTTTCTGCTTGCTGGTGGCCTGGCCAGCCTGACCACCCAGAGTCCTTGAGGCCCCTGTGGCCTCCACGCAGGCCGGGGGGCAGGTCTGAGGATCTGCACTCCCGCTCGGGGGTAGAGCGGGCTCCCCAGGCACTGGCTGCGCAGGACTGGCTCCCTTTTCTGGGATGTTCCTGTGTGGGTGTGCATTTGACCTTGTTGGTGTTAGCGTGTTTGTCCTGTAGGTCCCCTTCCAAAACGCTGCAGCATACTTAGCCTGAGCTCTCCAGGAGGGAAAGAGGGTCCTCTGTGTGGTAACAGTGGGGTCCCCTCGAAGTCCGCGGGTGAATGGGGGTTGCGGGCCAGCCCTCCCTCTGCTCTTCTCTGTGCTGCTTTGTAGAGACCAGGGGAAATAAGACGAGTTTTTTTGGGATGGTGAGACTGTTATTAGTTACTTCTGATCAGGACGTTCCTCTTTAAGATTTTTCTTGCATCTTATTTCTGCAGCAGATATGTGTCTGTGGGGTATGAGGTCTCTTGTTGCCTTTGAAGAATTATTCATTGGCATAACTTTTCTTTTAGGGTCTTTTCTATCCTCTAACTTAAACATATTTTGGCGGTTTTGTCTCTCAATATGTTTGTTTTTTACTGCAGCATCTTCAGAGTGGAGAAATCCTCTGATGTCCAGTATCCAGGATAACATTGTCCTTTCTGTCCAGGTATAGCACCTGTGCCTTCCATTTTTCCCATTACTCTAGTGTGTTGTGTCCTCTACAAAATTTGTTTTCAAACTCTGCATTATACTTGTAGCAGTTTTCATTCCCAGTTTTTCTATTTGTCATGCTCATAAGCCTGCACTATACATTTTTTAACCTTTGCAGCAGCAGTTGCATTTGTTGCTGTGATGAGATAGTTGTCTCGTTGTTCTAGGTATTTGCACATAAAATCCATGGTCTCACAAGGTGGTGTCCAGATCAGTGATCTTTCAATACCACAGTGGCCATCTTCTGGAGCAGAGCTCTGGGACTGCTGGCAGGTGGTTGAAAGCACTCCTGTCTCTGCCCAGGTAGTGGGCACCCTGTCTGCCCTGGCAGAAGAGTGGGAATCTCTAGGGGGAGTTCATGTCCACACTGTAGCAGAGGTTTTGTCCCAGAAGAGGATACATAAATTGCTTTCCAAATAAGAAAAAATCAGGGAGCATGACTCCACTGATGCACTCAGGGTTATTTAGATGTATGTTTTGTTCTGTGGTTGCTTATAATGAGGTCTCAAAGCCTGTAACCACAAGGACAGCACAGGCAAGAAATAAGCAGGGAAGTTCTGGGACAGTTGTGGGGCTGTGTGGCGATACTCCATCATTTTGGGAGTCTGGAGACATAGCGCACAGACCCTTGCTGAACACACCAGGAGGTCCTGCCACTTGGACATTGTCACAGCTTGTTTCCAGGTGGATTGTTTACAGAAAGATACAAAACTGTGCGTTTAACACACAGGATATTGTTTTTAGAAGAAATATACAGATTAATAAACCATATAAATTACCTTAAAAGAAAGGGAGAGTAGGTTTAATGTAACGAAGTGCTGGCTGGCAGGATCCCAGACTACGTTAGGAGTAACTGTTCAGTGCTGTGTACCTCTGATTCTGAACATGCTCAAGCTAAAGCCACATGGGGAGATTTCTCTCTTAGGCAGGGGTCGTTTACTATTTGCAAGGAAGACTTTTTAAAAGATGCAGTGATCTGTTCTTTAGGTATTGCCTTATTTATTTCTAGTACCAGAGTACAGCTATACAGCTTTTCAGCTGTCATTGCCAGAGAAAATGGCCTCTATGCAGAACTGCTAAGCTTGTGCCAGCATCTGGTGTCCTGCCTTGTACTTGCAAATGGAAGGGGCTTGGAATAAACCCACTGTGCCATGACAGTGACAGCTTTGATGTGAACTTCCGGGGAAGGCAAGGGTTTTGGTGTCACTTGAAGGAGTAAATTGGCAGCTGTTGCAATATTGAAGTGGGATGTTGCAAAGAGCAGCTGGTTTATCTTCCTTGGAAATGGGGGTGAAACAAAGTCATAAAAAAGATTTTGCTGCCAATTTATGCTTGCAAATGGCACAGTGCACTCAATGCAAAAGGCAGACCTCAGGTTTGACTATGGAGGAAATAGAGTTTTCTGACTTTTTTTTCAAAAGAATTCAAAGTTCACCTTTGAGTTAATTTCCTTAGTTTAAGGTTACTAACAGCATCGTATGAATTAGTTTTATGCTAAATCTCCAACTCAACTTTCCTGACAAACTGCTTGCTGCTTATAATTAATCTACAGATCCTTGTGTTCTTTTGGTAGAGAAAAGGTTTTCAGAAGGTTACTTTTTGAGGACGATGAGGCCCATTTACTGCTGCTCACCTCACCATGGGAGTCCAGACCTTCCCACAGAATTACATCTGTAAAAAGGCAGGTCCTTTTGATACAGATTCATTTCTTCTGCTGGACTGCCTTAGAGGCAAAGCAGGACTGTAGCCGAGCAAAATCCCATCACATCTTGCACCTCCTTCCACTTCTCTCTCTGGTTCAGTGATGAATTATGAAGTAGTTATCAGGAATAATAAATTATCAGCAGTAACTGGTATGATTGTTCACATTAAGGAGCTGTGTCTTACAAGAGAAAAATTAGTCCATTTTATTCCCTGTAAAAGATTTCCTAACACTAAGTAGAAGGAACACTCTTGCATAGTCTCTTTTTTTTTTTTTTTTAATTTCTCCTTTGGCCCCCTACATCTATTTAGTGCTTTCTTTTACCTGTTGGAAAGAAGTGCAATGGAGATCTGCTAGCATGCGAAGGAGTCACAGCAGCAGAAAATGCCATCTCATGTAGCACACACAGGTTATCCATGAATAGGTGAAGCTTCTCACTTCATCACTGAGGAAGACTGCTCAGTCAAGGCAAAATCTCAAAAAGTCAAAGGATGATGGACATTCAGTTAAAGCTCCAGCCTCAGATGAAAACACTGAGTCCTCAGGGCCGAGTAATCTACTAAACTAAGTAATTTAGATACCTCTAAAAAGTGGAGTGGAGGGAAGGGACACGTCATTGTTATTGTTTATTTCCATCCCTCCATGAAATTATCTCAGGCTTAAAAATGCTAATGACTCTTCATCACACCTAAATAGTTTATATAAGCAGGAGCAGCCACCACCATTCTCCAACCTTTAATTCCCAGAAAGAAATATTCCCAGCTTCCCAGAAATCACCCTTTACTAGTAATTTAGTACTTTCAGCACTTAGCATGTTTTCTTTAGAGTCTTGTCCTTTTAAACTTGTATCAGCTCTAGAGGAGGCTGTTTCTGGAACATTATTTGCGATAAATGCAAAGTAAAGATAGTATGTAAAGAGGAGGAATACACACACCAATGGCAGTTTTTTCATGCTAGTTACACAACAACACACTCTTAATTGCAGAATCACAGAATGGTAGTGGTTGGAAGGGACCTCTGGAGATCACCTAGTCCAACACCCTTGCCAGAGCAAGATTACCTACAGCAGGTCACATAGGAACACATCCATCTGTGTTTTGAAAGTGTCTAGAGAGGGAGACTCCACAACCATTCTGGGAAGTCTGCTCAAGTGCCCGAACACCCTCACAGTAAAGAAGTTTTTCCTTATGCAGGGTAAAAATAGTAATGGAAAAAAAAAAAAAATAGTGAGACACAAGACAATACATCAAAAAGATCTTATCCTCTTCCCACTCTTCCCAGAAATTAATGCACAAACGCTATTTGCTTAAAAGTCCACATTGTGTGTTGTGCTAGATTTATATAAAGCTTTAGGAAAGAATGGTGTAAGGGGTCTTTATAGAAAATTACACCAAATGGAAGCTATTTCACTAATTAAGATCCCTTTCTACAGAAATCCTTATCTCCTTTTAAAGTAAGCTTCTTTTAAGCAGAGAAGACCCCAAACATTTGCAGAGCCCTGATTTCAACATCTGTTGGTACTTCTTACACGTAAGTGCTTCTGTGTACATGTTTATCAGAAGTCATCAAGGGCTTGCTTGGTTTATTCATCATTTGAAGGCTCTCATATTTGCAAAGCTTCTGTTAAAGTCAGTGAAGTCTAACACAGAAGTTTCAGAGGTCAGGTATTTGTCACGCTGCATTTGGAAACCCAAGTACAAAGTTGATGAGGACACTTCAAACATGGGATTACAAGGGAAGTAAGTTTCCCTATACCAAACTATTGTGAGCATGACGATGCATCAGCATTGCTACCTCCAACCTTCCTTTCTCCAATGAGCCACCCATCATGCTGTGCAGCCCCTGGCTTCTGTAAGGGTTAGGGTTAGAGTTCAGAGAGCCACAAAGCCTCTAGCTCCAGGGACACTGAGACTGCAAAAGGCATGCCAAGGGGAGCACGGCACTGCACCAGCATTGCTCCGTCCACACCTCCCTTTCTCATCTAATCATATGAGCTGTGCTATGGGCTTTCTATTTACAATTAGCTGACTATAATTCATTTCAGATGTAAATGTTTCCAGAATGTACATTTTAATATATTTTTTTTTCCCACACAAGCTTTCAGATATGCAGGCTAATGCAGGTATTTTGCATGAATATTCATTTCAGAGAAACTTAGTCATAGAGGTGCTTATGGGAAAGGATCACTGAAGAGAAGTGCCTTGATATGAACTTAGAGTTACTACGTTGAAAATTATGATTCTCCAAAGACCTTCTCAGTTACAACCTAAAATCTTTAAGCATCTCAGCTTCTGCCAGAAAAAAATTCTGACAAAAGGCTTTCTTTATTGAAATGGATAATGGATTTAGGTTTCCTTATCTTATCTTCAGTGACTGACTAATCTCCTAGCTTTATAAATTATTCCATCTTTCTTTGTCTGACCTAACCAGTTTATGCAGAATGGTATAGCTTCAACTAGATGTATTGAGAGGTCATGCCTTTCCTTGGCTCTTTTTTTTCTGTTTTCATACACCTTACCCAACTTCAAAGAATACATGGTCTAGTAATAGGGCACCTCCTGAGCTGTAGAATGACCTAACTTCATAAACCTTAGCCACAGAACAACTAAGTTTAGACAACCAGATACACCTAAAATGACAACCAAGTTGCCTAGACTTAAATGTAATCTTACCCCCAGATATTCATTGAGAACTACTCTTTTGTCCTTTCAAAAAATCCTAGAAGAGTTTTTATTAACGTAACTAAGTTTCATGTTGAAAATAGTAAAGAAAAATAACAACCTGTCTGTGTGATTTGCATAGGTCCATGTGACCAGCTGTTTACGCTATGTAATCTGTTTTGTTCAACAATTTTCTCATCGTGATTCAAAGGAGGGACTGCTACTGTTCTGAGTTGTGTCCTAACCCTAAATTGCTCTGGTGTGATGGTTTATTAGACACTCTGATATCAAGCACTCTGAACTTCTCCTGTTAAAAGTCTTCTTCTGGAAATACTTAACTATTCACTGAAAGAGGATTTGAAGTACCTATGATCCTAACTAATGGTCTTCTCAGTCATTTGCATACTGCCATTAACAAAGCAGTTTTTATTGTTGATATGAAATGAGAAAGATCCAGTGGGAAGGAATATAATCATAAAATCATTTTGTTTGGAAAAGACCTTTAAGATCAACAAGTCCAACTGTTAACCCAGCACTGCCAAGTCCACCACTAAACCATGTCCCTAGGTGCAACTTCTACACATCTTTCAAATACCTCCAGGTATGATGAATCCACCACTTCCACGGGCAGCTTATCAACCCTTTCAGTGAAGAAATTTTACTTATTGTCCAATCTAAAGCTCCTCTGGCACATCTTGAGGCCATTTCTTGTCCTATTGCTTGTTACCTGGGAGAAGAGACTGACCCCTGCCTCACTGCAACCTCCTTTCAGGTAGCTGTAGAGAGTGATAAGGTTTCCCTTAAACCTCTTTTTCTCCAGATGAAACAAGCCCAGTTTTCTCAGATGCTCCTCATAAAACCTCTTCTCTAGACCCTTCACCAGCTTTGTTGCCCTTCAAGAGAAGGAAAAAGCTGTACTTCAGATTGCACATGGTGGCATACAGGGCACTTTCCTGTATGCTGGATGTTGTTATTTCTTAAATTTTAAAGTCTGACTGGGTTTATTTACTAGACTTTTTAAGAGAGTTTACAGCTCTCAAACACAAGTCAGGAGAACTATAGCCTTTCAGCCCTGATGTTAAAATCTCTTTGAGATGCAGAGTCTAAATAACTTCTTCCCTAATTGTTTTCCTCAAGTAAGTTCTGCCTTTCCTCAGCTGAGCTATCAACTTCCTTGAATTAAATTTGAGGTATCTTTCTTTCCCTACGTGCTACTTAGGCATTTTTGCTCTGATCTGCACCTGAAGAGTGAGTCATCTACAAATTACTGTTGGAGGGGTAAATATTGCTTCATGGAGATTCCCCTGTGGAAATCTGGCTTCTTGAGATGTTTTTATTAGTGACTGTAATGTGACCCCTCCCCCGTGATCAGATTCCCCTGTTAAGTCTTCTGTTGTTTTTAGCTTCAGCATTCCCATGAGATACAGTAGGAAAATGTGGGAGGTAATGTTCCGTGATCTCCATATTTCCCAATTGTTTTACAATAAATATTACAATGTGTCACGCTATTATATTGTCATGTTTTCACTAGTGCTTTCATTGCACAGTCCATAAATCCTTTCAATGAAAAAAGACTACTAAATTGCCTATACAGACAATGTTAAATTCAATGTGTTGCCTTCCGTTTCATCTGAATTAGCAGCAGCTAAATGGTTGGAACCAATTCTGCATCTTCATTTGCACTGCCTGTCTAATAGCCTGATTTACATCAGTAGCACCAGCACAGAATTGTAGTTAATTAGGATTTCACTAGCTAAATGGCATTTCATTGTCCTAGCAAAACAAACACATGTTTATGAGTTTTTAAGTAAAACTGTAAGAGCTTCAAATGATGCTTAGTTTATCAAGCAGCAAAATGGCTTTCTATTAAAATTCACTGTTCATAATGATGTACAAAACACTAATGTATTCTTTGGGGAGGGGATGCCTATAGCCACAATAGTGACAGGAAAGGTGTAAACACAGCATAGAAACTCACCTGATAGTGTCTTCATTCTGTTCATTAGATAATTCTGCTATACTGTGTAGGTGGAAACTTTGTGTGAGCAGAATTAATTCCACAGAAGCTGTGCTGTTTTGTCACAAAGGCTTACATGTATTGTGAAATTCACTTCTTTTTATGCTCTGCTTAAGTTCTGCTGACACCCAGAGGGACCTAGAATTACTTCCTAGCTATAAGATAGTGTTTGTTTTATTGCTATGGTGTTGCCTAAGGGTTTATGCTATGATGGAGCCTTGTTTACACTGTCACTTGGTATTGTTAATTCCAGACATTCTAGAATGATGAGTCACACCCTTGAAAGTAGTGAGATAGTGTTAAAAATAATTACTTTAAAACCCATAATAATACATGCCATAGGGCTTAATTATTTTACCTCCATTTTTTTTTGCGATTAGAGTGGATGAGAGTCCAGTGTTATTCTCCCAACAAAAAACTTAAATCTTACATTATCGAGGTAAAAGGGTGATAAATTCCTCTGATTCTGGGAGATGGAGTTTTTAAAGAAAATATAGAGTTATGTGAGGCTTTTTTGCTAGCATGAGATGTATAAATGCATACTTATCCATAACCTAGTGGATGTACAATTGAGAAGACCGTGTCTAAGGTGTGTTTGATGTATGCAAGCAGGTAGAGGGAAGGGGCAGGACAGTGGACGAAAGTAGACCAAACTCTTGGTCTGTGTAAATGAGCAAGTTCTCACTGGAGCTAACAGAGACAAAGCAATCTGCATGCACTGAAGCCTAGCCTGCTGTGTATATAACTGTTAGCATGTCAGATGCAACACATACCTTATTTAACCTTTACCTGTTGTTTGCCTTCAGAAACAAGTCTTGGAAGCAAATCATAAAGCTGAGCCCCACCCTTGACTTAGGGCAATGGAGCAATTGAACTGGTCTGTTCCTCTTCTTGTTCCTGTGATTACAAAGAGAGAGGCCCACGCAAGAAACAGGACAGTCCATACAAAAAAGAAACATGCACATGTGAAAGACTTCTAAGAAATAATGAAGATGCTTTATAAAGACTCGAAGTAAGTTGAAAGAATGAAAAAGGAGAACAGATGTATGTGAAGATGGAGAGGTGGAGAGAAATTAATCTGCAGCAATTGAAAAAAAAAAATATAAAGGTAGTAGAAACCCTGATTAGAATTCAGCACAGCAATATATGTCCTGCAAGGGACAGTTGCATATATTGTATGAAGCATCCTCAGGGCATAGCTCAGAACAAAGTGACTGATGACTATAATAATGACCATTATTTCAGTTCTCCATGTCAGCATTCAGAACTGAAAAAACACTCCTGCTTAGAGCTACAGAGCACATTAATGAAAATGCAAAAGCAAAGTCAAGAATCTCATTTATCTTGGGGGAGAGGCAGTTTAATACCTTTCACTTGTCAGAAGTGATAGAATTTCTCTGAAGTGATGACGATGTTGCAAGTTGATGACAACTTCAGTGAAAGTCAAAGAAAGCAGATAGTATTTTGCATAAGAAAATAATTAAAACCCTAACACTTGTGAAAGATCTTGGTGCGAATGCAAAATAACTTGCTGAACTCTCTGAATCTCAAGGGAGCACTTGATCAGCTTTCCATAAACACTAATGAAAGGTACATAGTAAAAATTCAGTGCAATCGTTTTAGATCTTTGCATGTCAGTGCTAGGTCAAGGTATAATGATCGTAAAAATGTGATCCACAGAGTTTTCAATTCACAATAATATTTGTCTAATTGATTTTCTTCTGCATTTACCACTTTATTTTGCTTCCAGTAGAATGTATGAATATTCACATTGAAAGGAAATCCCTCAAATTTTTGATCTTGAAAATGAGCATAATGTAGGTGAGTGTTGGATTTGTATATTGGAGGAGAACAGCTTTGAGTGATTTACAGTACATCCAGGACCGCATCCATTTATCCACCACAGTGGGCCTTAGTTTGATTTTCAAAAGGGAGCAGTTCTGTTGGGTCCATGTGGTTAGGCTATACTTTCACTAATGCACTGTGCTTCATCACCAAGAAAAAGGCTGCAGTATCACATTCCCCAATTCTACCTGATGATGTGGGCTTCATAAAGCTGTTTTCAGGAGTTTAAGATGGTACCCAGTGCTGGTAGAGGAACCAATTACATTCCCATGGAAGAGTTCTCACAAAACTCTGTAGCAGCAAATGCAATTTTTCCAAACATTATTTTGTCTGGAAGCAAAGATTGTGTGATTATGTTGTCTCTCCACCTTTTTGTTCATCTGTTTGTCTCTTAATCCTTACATAAGTAACCATCAAACATGTTGGCCACTTTCAACTATATCTTGCAAGGAAGCAGAGGCATCAAAGGTAATTGCACTTACATATGCCTTGTGAAAAGTAGTGGTTGATGAGAGCAGTGAGACCCAAATTAGAGCTCCCACAGATGGAAAGGCTGCAGTGTAAACTCAATGGTTAACTATTCCATTCGGCTTGCTTCTGGCGAAATGTCACACATGTGGATTGGAAGGTGTTTGAGCACATAGCCTCAGTCTATTAGAGGGCAGCTAGTACAGGGATCAGCCTGAGTGTGGAAAGGCTGTTCATCTTTGTACTGGGATGAAGAAAATAAGAAACATGGAGGTATGTCAGAGGAAGGTAAGATTTTCAAGGTCATAGGAGCAGAGAAAGGTGCAAAGGTGGTTGCTGAGAGAGGGCACCAGAATTGGTATCTCCTTAGTTCTCCCACTTTTGGAACAATTTAGATTATATCCACCTAGTTTAAAACCCTTTATGGTTTCCATTAAATGATATTAAAATGCTGCTCTGCTGTGACATCCTTTTCTGACTGATAAACTTCCTCTTGTGTACTAGCAGGCTAATAGCCACATTTAGAATTTTTCATTGGACTGCTAGGAATCAAAATGTTCCTTTTTGTCATACAAAATGAGGAAATGTTCACTTTCTCAGTGTATTCATGATTAGTCCACATCTCCCTGAACCACTATCATGCCCCATGTTGATATCTCATGCTGCTATTCTCCACTGGCAAGGCTCCAGATCCTGTGATGAAGTGTGTTTTCTCCAGCTAACTGCTGTAACGCTTCACTATAGTCTCACGACTGTAGTGACTATAGGAAAAGTAGTCACATAATGCCAGCTATCCTTAAAGTATATTTTGTTATTTAGGAGCAGAGGAATACAAATTTCATGAAATCTGGAGGCAGCTTACAAATTATATTGATGCTTTTGCAAGAATAAATTACACTATAATTCAATAAAAACAAACATAAAAAAAAATCAAACAATAATACTGACAGTGAAAATAAAATTTAAAAAAGGATAATAAAACTCCAGAGAGAAATATGTATCTGCTTTATGGCTTCTACAAGTATAAATCAGTAGTATCTTTATTGGTGTCACAGAAGTCTCAGTCTGTGGACCTGGAGTGAGAGTAGAAATTGGCTCAGTAACCTTTTTAGTTGGTCATCTAGAAACATTTCTCCAGATGACGGATTTCCAGGTTAAAATTCCTTCCTCACAGTCACCAGTGGGTATGAATCCACGGGAATCTGAAAGGATTGATTAGAAAGCCAGTAACTACATTAGCTAAATTTATCCATGAGTATGTCTCAGACAAAACCTCTAGTTTCAATATCCTGTGGCTTGTCTGGATGACAGCAGTGAAACAATTCAACTCTGTATGGATTAGAGAAGTAGAGAACTAGAGCCATGTGTTTCTCTATTTGTTCTTGTATTGACTTTTTTTTTTTTTTTTTTTTGCCTTTGGTTGAATTTTAGAAGATTTCCATGAACTCCTAATGGGCAAACTGAGGGAGTTTTGATTAAACTTTTCCCCAGACATAATTTCATTCTGCTTTCACAGCTCCACATCTCTGCTCAGTTTCCTCTAATGTTTCTGTTAAGAAAAATAGTAAGCCAGAGAAAGTAACACATCACAGAGATGCTGCCACCACTGGCAAATAGCTCTCTGGATTCATTGGAATCACTGAAATTAATGATGGAGATGTGATGAATTCATTTATCTTGTTCAATCTGACTGTCGCAGTAGGCATTCAGTGTTGTTTTTTTTTTTTTAGCTAGAAATGTTCAGATGAACAGATATAATTTAAAGTGCTTGGCATATTGCTTTGCCTAAAACTTGGAGCTCAGAGTGAAGTGGGAAAATATTCCGTAAGTAGTTCATTCAAGAATAAACCAACTTTTAGTTAGTTTTAACTTAGTTAGCTGAGGACAAATGTGTTCTCTGTCTTCTTTTCTATAAACATTTGCATGTGTAAGGTTTTGTTTGTACATCTGCACAAAAGGAAACTCAGAGGCGTACAAAGAGATGTGGTAGCATGACAAGGCTTAGCCACTTGCAGAAGGCTGCTTCTGCTGTCTTGGGTTTGTAGTGGGAACTGAGAAAGGGGTCTATCCATTGTTCTTCGCAGATAGGACAGAAGTGGGGTAGAAATTTTATAGTGGACTTTGTGCTCTTTCCCCAAGAGCAAACAATCCTGAGGAACCTTTGCCACTTCCAGTTTTTCTTTTCCTTGAGTCAGGATATGAAGCTAGAATGTGTTCATACTAGTGGCACACTGATTCTTTCTGTTATGTATCTTGTATCCTATGCAATGGCATGAAGGTTGCTAACCATAATTATGGGCAGTGAATCTAGATGGAATTGTCTTGGACTCTATCCTTGTTTCATTTCATAGAGTTGTTAAAGTGGGGAACAGCTACTGTCATCACTCATTCTGATAGTAGCTACAGATACAAAGGGTTGGGTTTGAATCGAGGCTTCTCTAATGTGAGAGAAGTACATACTAACAGGAGTTATAACACTATGAGTGGTTTCAAGTTCTTATGCACAGAGTGGAGAGTGAATGTTATTAATAAAATTAGGGTCCAATTTTTCTCAGATGAAAGGTAATATAGATTGTAGATTTACATTAGAAAGTGAAGGAGATATTATAGATGAGCTTGGTTTAGAGAATCACTTTGGATTTAATGCTTATATATAACTACAACTGAAATTGAAAAGAAGGATAAATAAAAAAGATCACTTAACACTTGTTAAGTGAAAGCGAGGTTTCTCTCTTCTGTCATCTCTTGCTTGTTGAGAAGAGTGGATTCTGAGTTTGTGAAACTTTGAAACTCAGTTTTCAGAAGAAACTTGTGCCATTTGACAGAAACTTCTGCTCATTATTAAGTTCACTCTGTGATCAAATTTTGGACATGTTATATATGTCCTGATTTTGTCTGGGCTAGAGTTAGTTTTCTTCCTAGCAGCTGGTACAGTGCTGTAGTTTGTATTTAGTGTGAGAGCAATGCTGATAACACAGTGAGGTTTTAGTTGTTGCTAAGTAGCATTTAAACTAAGTTAAGGGTTTTTCAGTTTTCCGTGGTCTGCCAAGGAACAGGTGCACAAGAAGCTGGGAGGGAGCATGGCCAGGACAGCTGATCTGAACTACCTGAAGGGATGTTGCATACCATGGGACATCATCCTCAGTATATAAACTGGGGAGAGTTGGCTGGGAGGGGCAGATCGCTGGTTACGCATTGGTCAGAGGGCAATGAGCAATTGCACTGTGTATCATTTGTCTTTTCTTGGGTTTTATTTCTCTTGCTTTTTGTTATATTAATTTTCATTACTATTATTATTATTAGTGTATTTTAGTGTAGTTATTGAAATGTTCTTATCTCAACCCATGAGTTTTACTTTTCCTTTGATTATTATTATTATTCTCCTCCCCATCCTACTGTGAAGGGGGAGGAGTGAGCAAGAGGCTGTGTGGTGCTTAGTTGCTGGCTGGGGCTAAACGATAACAATACGATTCACAGACTTTAATATATGCCAAATTATACAAGTTATAGCTTCAAATACATAGTTTCAGCTGTCTAGTTACCATTGTTCTTCTCTTATTACACACACACATACATTAATTTACAAAAACATAAATACAGTTATTTGTGAGTTATCACCAGACTCTTTTTTTTTCCTTCTTTTTTTTTTTTTTTTAATTGTTTTTTATCTGTCTAGTCTGACTGTGCCTTTGTGATCTTCCAGGATTTGAAACATTTCCCAGTTGTCATTCTATATTTAAACCCTTTCTTTCATCAGATTTAGCTTGGTGAGTTAGAGGCTTTCACCATATAAAACAGAACCTTCAAAAAGTCAATACATTCCTGGCTGCTGTTTAATTCTGTGTGCAAGTAATGAGTAATATACAACCTCTCCCTAAATAAAGGCTCCTTTTGTTGACCTCCTTTGATATCTTGTACTTTGTTTAGGAATGAGAGACAAAATATATGCAATCAAGAATTTCAAACACATTGTGTTTGGAGGTATAGATGCACCATGCTTTCCAGGGCAGGACTGATTTTTCACTGGTTTGTTGTTGCGTATTTTTTTTCCTGAGTGCATTTATGTTTTATGATGAATGAAATAATCCACCAGTTATTATAAGAAAGGCTACCTCTAAAATATAAATTGCTGCTTACTATGTTTATTTTTTTCCTCCAAGTAGAAGATATAGCACAGCTTCCTTTGTGTAGTCCTCTATTTTTCCAAGCTATTGTGCTTGAAGTTTTCTGAACGATAGTTTACAAAGAAAGTTATCAAGGATATTTACCTGCTCTCATGGGAAAAAAAAAGTTTCTTTCTAATGCCATAATCTTTCATATTATGGTCTCTGGGAGATAAATGACCATGATATTCAAGATAATCCATCAAAATTAGTGTTATCAAAACTGTCATGGGAATTAAGGGTTTTAGAAGTAGCATCTTTATATTTAGGGAAAATAAAATTACCATTGATCAAAAATAGAATAATTATGTCAGCTTTCATTGTAGACATTTAATTAATGACAGGTTTCTTTGCCAGCACACAGAAGTTGGTGCAGCAATACCCAAGAAAATTAATTTTGCCCAGTATTAATGCCAAGTCTGACACAATCTCCGTACCAACATGGACAGTTGTACAAGGATTAGTTTCAATCACGAATTTTGAAGACATCTCTTCTACTTTCAGTGGTCCATCAAAGGCAATAAGTATCATAGTCGAGACTGGGTAAATAGGAAATTCTTGCAAATAAATATATCAATCTTATAATTTACTTGGAAAATATGGTGTATAGCAGTCCTATAGCAATACGTTAGTAGTCAATAAAATTCTTACTTCTGTCTCCAGTGGTGCTTCTGACAAAATCTTTCATCTGGCTGCACTAGAATAGGAGTTTGTGATACTTAAGACCTGCACATAAGTATTAATTTATTCTCTGCTCAGGGACATCCAGGTTGAGCAGTCTGCTTCTGGAATATGCCACTTATTGTCTTTTTCCTTCTTTAATTTAATCTAAATGTATATATATGAACATAAATAGGCATGAAGGGTGGGTTCTGTTCAGGAACACAGAGTTTGGAGTTGGTAGATGAAGTTACAAAGTTTGTACCAGCAACATTAACATGGGTCTCCTCTCTGACTCATCTTCTATGAATGTCACTAACAAGAACTTTCTAGATTCCTTCTTGTTTCACTCATATGCATTGTCTAAGTTTTGTAATATACTAACAGTGACTAAAACTGAATACCTGTCAGGTGAAGACCACAGAATATTTGACATTAATTGCAATCTCCCTGAACCAAATCACTTTAGCCTCCATTGAATCCCTTCTGTAGCACAGGATTTAATTTTGTACCATATTCTAATTCTTGATGCTAGCTTAGATAAGGAAGAACATAATGTATTAGATTCAAATGTCAGGTCTATTTACCCAAACCTACAAATGAAATTTTGCAAGTAAATCAGAGTTAGAAGATAACATATATGGAGACACCATCATCTTCTCACAATTCTGTGTAGCACAAAACCTTAGCTTCCTATCACATCTAGAAAAGAACACCTCTGGCAAATATGACACCTACCAGCACTAAATGCATTGGGTATTTCCTGGCTCATATTCCTGACCATAATCAATGGCACCTGAACATAGCTGATGGCAGCACCATGATCAGGATGCTAATCAGCTAGAAAAGGGATATATCAAGTCATCAATTACTGATTACTATCCCATTATGTAAAGAAGCAATCATGTGATGGAAATGTACAATCCCGGATGATAGAAAAGGCAGAAAGTAATTTTATGAGCATAAATTGTTCCAGATACAGGAGGAAAAGGACAAATAAGAGGTCAAGCACTATCACTGAGGGGCATATTGTACTCATGAATAATCATCTTGTTTGAAGACACTGCCTGCTAGTGAGAGAGTTAGTTACCACTGCTTTAGTAAAGCAGTGACCCACATGTAATGGGGAGTGCCACAAAAAAAGTGGGTGGGTAAATTGCAGCCTCTAAGGTCAGCAATACCATGTGTTTCTCCCCACAGTGTTTAATAATAACAGGTGGAGGGAGTGAAGTTCTCTGGCTCGTGTGGAATCAAATGTGAAATATTTCTTTCTTTCTTCTTCTTTTTTTTTTTTTTTTTTTTTTCTTCTTTCTTTCCCTTCCACTTGTGCAGACCGAAAGCTGGAGAAAAGCCTTACAAGTATGTTCTTCCTTATGGAGATATTTCATGTTATGTCAGCCGTTAATTTAGTCTGTTGTTGTCAATAGAAACGTGACTTACATTGGAGTACTGATCCGTGATATGGATTCTAGTGTGGATTTATATCTTTTGAGGATTGTATCTAGAATTAGTTTGTTATTGCAAAGTGACATTTTCCTTCAGTTGCATATTACTTATATATATATATTTTTTAAAAGTGAATAACATCTAAAGTAACTTGACACAGGGTTTTTTCCTACGCCTTAGAAGAATATGTAACGATGTAACTTTCCATGAAGCACTATGTGTCAACAACTCTTGGTGTGTAGCTCTTAATGAAATGAAAGTCGACCCTCTGAGAACATTGTGCAACAGTTATCTAAAGCTTGTCTTTAACCCAGCAAACTCACATACTGACATCAACAGAGATGACAAACTATATAAACAGTAGAAACAGGTCTGTTTACCATTCTTGATGTTCTCGGAACATTTTGTATTTACCTTCTTTAGACTGAAACACTACTCTGGATTTGTACTTTGTAAAGTGCTTAGAGATCTATATCCTTACTTTCTATTATTTTGTAAAATTCGATTAATATTTACTCTGAGTCAGATTTTATTGCTTTCAGTGGTGTGGAATAGCACTTCCTTACTTAAACAGACAATAAGAATTCTCACATAGAGAGTGTTATTTAGTGAGAGCAAGATATATTGATAGACTATGAAGAATATTTGTCATTTTACAAAACCCTGTAAGGTATATTTACAGATTTAAACAGTGGTACTTTATGTGAAGCTGCATATAAGATTACTCTTCAGAAAACTGGGAGAAGACAATATTCTTTCAAAAGCGTAAAACCGATTTCAGAGAAGCCTCACATGTTACCATGGAAACCAAGTACTTCAATTATTTTATCAAACTGATAAACAAAACAGGATGATTGAATGATAAAGCCCAAAATATCAGAGCTACTCAAAGATCTGTTCCGAAGTGATTTGTTTGTCATGGGGAGATGCCACTTAATCTGTACCAAACCTTAATTCAAGAACATAGTATATGACCTTATACTTGTGGATTTGCATAGTCTAAACTCCTGGCCCACACTTCATGGTGGACCACAAAAAGGCATTCTGCCTTAGCACAAGAGCCTTTGCCTGATAGATATCCTCTGCTAAGCATGAAATCACAATGGCATAGATGAATTTAAGGTGTTCAGCTTCAGAATAGCTATACTAGTAAATGAGCCATTTCAAGTCATTTAACAGTCTTTTTAGATCAGTACACTGTTCTTCATGATGTCCAGTAGACATTGAATAGGAATAACTATGTGAACAAAACAGTACAAAATTATATTTTCTCCCATTCTTATTCCCAGATTCTGGAAATCTGTGGTGTAAGGATTTCCTGAGACAGTTACTATAACCTCATTTTTGTGTTTAAAAGCCCTTGAAGAATTCTCCTGCATGAATAAATCAAGTTACTATTTTAACCACTTATACTTTTGACCCTTGTACTGTCACAAAGCAATGGTGTGTGAAAAGAATACTGACTTCAGTTTAATGCTCTTGTTCAGTTTTTGTATTGAGTTCCATCTAGCTCTTGTGTTATGTGAAATGGCAAAAAAAAAGAGTTCCCTATTCAACTTGTCCATGTCAGTAATGATTTTGTTGTTGCCTGTAATACCCCTTTCTTCTGTCTCATCTCCAGTAGTAAGATTTCTTATCTTCTTATTTTTCCTCATCTAAAATTTGCTCCTTATTTGAGATTGGCCTCATTTAACTGCTTCAAGGCATTATACCACAGCATAGTGCACTTTCTCTTTCAACCAGTATTTCCCTCTCAACTCTTTCTAATAATCTGTTTTCCTCTTTGGCTGATACGGAGCACTGAACTGAAGCTTTCATTGAATTCCAGGATAATTTTTTCAGAAGTGAGAGTTAACTTACAGGCTGACATTTTACTTATCTAATTAATGATGTTCTCTATGTGCTTCAGTTTGCATTTATTGATACTGAATTTCATCTGATGTTTTATTGCCCAGTTACTTATCAATAAGAGCCCTCTGCAACTCTTAGCTGTCAATTCTAGTTTTCACTGCTCTGACTACCTTTGTGCCATATCATATATGAATACCTTGAAAAACATTAGGACCACTTTTGATATCTTTCCATTGTGAAAATTAACCATTTACAGATACTTCTTCTTTTCCATCTTTTATGTATTCTCATAAGAAGTTCTTGTCCTGTGCCCTATGGTACTGTCTCTTCCAACAAGCAACTGGACAAAGTGCTGTGAAAATCAGATCAGCTGGAACTAGATAGTACAGTGAGAGACTGTCATGTGTTCTTGGGTTCTTCAGAAAGCTAAGAATCTGCACCAGTAGCCTAGAACAAATCAGAAGGGAAAAAAAAACCCACAAACCCATATCTTCATCAGTAACACCACACACAGCAAATGGAAAGTAGAGGTGTGAAAGTGAAGTGCATCAGCACTGCAGGGGGATTCAACACAAGATGGTTAAACAACACAACTGAGTTTCAGCCAGGGATTTCCAGGGAAAAATACTGTCCTCATGAATAGAAAGGGTAAAACTTCACCTGATTTTTTTTATAACACTTGCCTTGCATTTTAGAGAGTGTAAATTGAAAGAAGTGCCAGTTGTACTGCTCATATGCAGATCAGCTACTGTATTTAGTCCTGTCTACAGATAGCAGGGCTTCAGAAGTGAACTGGAAAGGTGGTTTCGATGTGAAGGATGCTAAGTGAAGTAATTCATACATCCCACCCACAACTGCAACTTTTCTAGATTCCTCTTGGGACTAGGACAGGGAGTAGACAGTAAAATGCAAAACAGTCTGTGCCTGGGAGCTCTTTTAACTCTTAGTCCCCTCACTTTTTCTTGCATTGTATGATCACACAGATACTTTATGTGTTGTAGAAAAAGATGCTTGGGGGAAGGCAGCCCCTTGCTTTCAGAAAAATCCACCCTCCTTTGGCAACTGCTGTTCACTCAGACTGATACTCCTGAAAGGGAATCCAGAAGCAGGCTGCAGTCTGTTAACTGTCACATAAGGCTGCAGATAGTCTGTGAGCTGAAATCCCTTGTAACAAATGATAAAAGGAAGCATTGTTTCATTGTTAAGTGTGTACTTCGTTCACAGGGTGCTTTTAGAATGACAGTTTTAACCAATCACTTGAAATGTTTTTGTCTTTCCTTTAACAAAACAAAATCTTTCAGCATTTAGATTTTTTCTCTTCAAGGTCAATGATGAGAGGTTGACCTGTGAGTAGGAAAAATACTTATCCTCAGGTCACTGGCTTTCAAATGAGGCCATCTGCTTGAAATTGGGGGGGGGGGGGAATGTCAGAGTCTCTTGCTGGAAATTAATAAATTATTTGAGACATTCTAAAGAAATTGTATTGTGCCACAGGAGAAAATTATTTATGACCTCATCCTGAGATCACCTTCTGCCTCAAGCCACAAAGACTCTAGAAATAAGCTAGGTAAAGATATTGGAGAATAATTTCCATAGGAAATACTGCCATTGGATGGACTGAATGACCTATAAAATAGTCTTTTGTATCTCTAATTTTGAAGTATCTATGATTTACAGTCATTATTATCTCCATTTAGGTAGTAGCACCACAGATGCAAAACTTAATTCCTATCTGCATCTTCCCTTTCTGAAAGCTATCAGCTTTAATCTTGTAAAATAGGTCAAAGGAAATGATGAGTCAGTGTTTTACTTTACCATTCTGTTAGGTGCTTTTGTGGCATCTATTACAATGAGAAAGGAAACTAGCTTTGTTTGTAAATCCAAGTCTCTTGCAGAAAATTAAGTACAAACATTTTTCAAAGTGTTTCAGTGCATGTCTCTTTTAAATAATCAATTTTAGGGGAAGGGAAGTAAATATAACATAGCTGATTAAGTTTTCCATTGCATTTGCAGAGATGGATGTATGACTAATGAGAACTAGTGGAATATGTCAGTAGTAAATCCTCTTCTGGTTCATGTTGTTCTGAGTAGCAATGGTGAGCAAGCATGGTGCTTTGAAACGAAGCTCTGACACACTATGAAACCTCACATTTTCAGGACGAGAAAAATATTGTCAGGAGTTTCTTTAGGCAGGAGATCCATCTTCTGGAGTAAGAAGTTGTGAATTAAACTGACCAGAGACAGGATGATGAGAGTATTTGTAGACGAGGAAAATAAGCTGAGGAAAGGGCAGAGAATTTGAGTACATAAGAGAAGCAGAAGAGGTGTGAGAGAGCTCTGCAAAGCCTGAGGGTAAGCAGGGTAAGTAAATAAATGGGAGAAAAGATATGGAGTCCCTTGAAGAACAGGGTGGCTTCCCAGTTGCAGTGGTTAAAAGAAAATGTAATTTTGATAACTGCATTCTAGCAAGATGGAGCTAAGGAAGGGAGTAGTCTGGGGCTAGAAGGGTTAGACAGCAGTAGCTTAGGTATCAGTGTGACATATTTAAACAAAAATTCCCCAGTGGACTGAGACTAGGACATGGCAGACTACTCCCTGACACAATACCTGAGTATTCTGGATGGAAGAGACATTATCAAGCTCTTGGTTTAGTTAGCAGTCAGGTTTTAAATGTTGGTCTTGCTGTCTCTCCTACAGAGAATTGATCCTAATGTGAACCTTAGCCCCCAGCTGAAACAGGGCTAAGAATTCCTGGGAGCACATACTGCTGGGACGTGAATTCTTGCCACAGCCTTCACTTTGCCAGCCCTTTTTCTACTGGGTTCCTAGTGTTGACCAGGGATTTCCCTATTTTAAAATCCTCACTGTTACCTGAACTTGGAAAAGAATCAGGCCCAACTATCTTCAAGTGCCTGGACAGTGTACAGTTGAGAGGGTCTGAGTCCAAGACACAAATATCACCTTAATGGGCCCTTTTGAACTCTACTTTGTCTCTTGTTTAGGTGTTTCTCAGCACCCTAATCCCTTGTCTGAAAGTGAGAATGATGCTTGAAGGAGAACTGAAAAAACAGTCATAGTTTTCTTTTACCACAGGTCCTGCCTGTCATCTCAGAAACATAATCCTAAGGTAAAATGATATTTAAGAGAGGATAGTCTCCCCTAAATCTTTCAGAGTTCTGTATAGCAGAGAATTATGTCATCAGACCTCCTCTAAGCTGGAAAGCAAATCTGGTTGTCTTTCCCAGCTTTTGCTTCTGCTGAATGCAGACCCTATTCTGAACCTAACCCTACACCTAGGAAACCATGTGATTTCCCCTCCAAGCATTAAATAATACAGGTGTTTGGCAGAAGTCCTCGGCTAAGTCTCAGTTCATAGTAAGGATTAAAGTAACAGTGGAGGTTCTGACAAGGAAAAAGCTTGGAGCTACACTGAGAGTGCAATCTGCCACAGCAGGCTAGATACTACTGCTCAGTTTCCTACCTAGGGTAAAACATGATGGTTCAGAGCCTTCAGAGGGTTATCACTCTAACCTTACCCTTCCTGTCTGTTCAAACTCTGTTGCCATCATCTGTCCTGGTTTTCTCATTCTCCAAATCCTAACCCTTGTTGGAGACATTATTCCCAGCTGCCACTGAAGTTGTGTGCATTTCCAAATTATTACTAGCAGAATAATTCTAATTCCTTTTCAACTCCCTTTTCCACTCAGTCTTGTCTTCCCTTCACCTAACCCTTTCCCCTGAAACAAACCCTAATCCTAGGTTCTAGCAGTGTCCTGCCTGTGTATCCAGACTCTGCATTGCTGGAAGAGTAAATCTAGCTGCATTCTTCAATTTATTTCAGAGGAGCTTTTGTCCCCACTGTGGAAGCCTTTCCCAGCTTCCTCAAAACTGTAATTCTAATCTCTCTTGGAGGCAGTGATATTTGAGCCTGCAAGGTAGAAATTCAATTGAACTGCAGCAGTTTTTTCAAAACATTCAGGAAGATCTTTAATGAGATAAAATGTAAGTGAATATTTGCATTTTAGCAGTGTTATTATGCATGCCCTGCTACATCTGGTACACTACATACAGACAAGTAAAAGCAGTCCCCAGCCCAAGCAGCTTAATTTAAGTAGACAAGAAGAACACAGGTGATGTGATCAATCTTATGTCTCAAGGCAGGTTGACAAGAGCACAGGCTGGAGAAGAAATGACTGCAGATGTGCCCTGTTCACCACCAATCACAGGATGAAGAGCAGAAGCATGTATAAGGGACAGCTGCACCAGTTTGTTCCTCATACTGATCCTTCTGCACCTAGACATTTCTCCCAGTTCATATTGGGAAAAAGTCTTGCCAGCATCAAGCAGATTTTAGCAGTAATGAAAATAAACCCCAGCATTTAAAATGCACCCAGAAAAAGACAGACGCTGTATGCAGAAATAAGTGACAGCAGAATCATCCAGGCATGAATTACAACGTCAGTTGGCAGCAACAGTAGGGGAGTGGAGCATCAATCAAAATGAGAAGAGACATGCTCCTTGGATCTGGGACTCCTGACATGACTATCTAGTGCCAGACACAGCTAGGCAGACAGCCATTCTCCTAGTAATGCATTCCTGTTGAATAAAGCCTGTATCTGTAGGCTAATGGCTTGAAATTGCTCAGAGATCTAATAAAAGCTCTGAGGAGAAAGGGAAAATAATAGTCATTTAGATAAATGATAGGACTCTACCCAGAACAAAGGCATTTTAATACAAATGTGTTGCCATCAGTGGTGACTGTGTTCTCTGCTGTAATTAGACATTTTCTACTAAGGCAACACAAAGCCAGCTGTTTGGCCCATTGTGTGTACCTCCATTCTCTAAGTCTCAGTTGTGTGTGCTAGTCATAAGGCACAAAAGAGTGGTTTCATATTGAAAATATGAAAACATGCAAACACACACACAGTAAAGTGGCAGGGGGGACAGATTGGCAGTCACACAATGAGCTGATTGTAGAGTGCTAATAATAAAAGCATAATTGCTAAATTACTGCCAGATGGACCAGGTACAGCTACTCATGAGGCACCTGTTTTACTGGGGTGTGAAGCAGTTCTATCCAGACAGAATGCAGCTGCAGTGTGGATGGATCCAGACAGTTGTGTTGTGAGAAAACACGTATTATGTAGCTTTAGTAACAGATAAGTATGGGGTGAAGCGTGTTTGCTTTACCAAGTTCTAAAACTTGTTGCAGCTTGGCTATTTCCTATTGAGCTGTGTAAGTTCTAATGGCTAATTCTGGGCTCCTGTAAAAACAATTCCTTCTTTTAGAGAGCGAGAGTTTGAAATTGCGATGACTTGTACAGAGCTTTGGAGGTTTGCTGCATATAGCCTATAATACATTTTGGCTTCAGTCTGGACTAATCTGATTTCTACTGTATGAGGATTTATCTTTGAATAATTCTGAATACTATAGGATAACACTGATATAAGCAAAGCCTATCTAAATGCAAAAATCTTAAATACATTCCTGAATACTTAGAGGTTATACAGGTAGATTGCATCTACTAGTGACTGTATACAGAGATCCTGTAAACAGCATTGCTGAACTGTTGTATATAATAGAGCAACTGCAGAAGAAAACACCAACTGAGTTCTTAAGTATATCATATTCATCTCTTGAATCCACTGATGTAATATCAATCTTTGTATAAAGGGAAATACAGAATATGTGGTAGAGGAAAGTCATGGCAAGGTGAAAACGCTCTCAGCAAATTCTTGTTGTAAGAGAAGGATTTCTTGTTTCAAAATATATGCACAGCTTTAAAGTTATTCTCTCAGATACCCTGAAAGACGTCAGTACTTATTTCATTGATTTATACTGCTGTAACCTTCCTATCCTCAGAAAAGCAAATCCTGATTATCTCTGGTATAAGAAATGAAAGTCAAGTTTTCCTCTATTTTTTTGTTTGTTTGATTTTCTTTAGGCTTGAGTAATACTGGCGGTATGCAATTGTTAACATCCTGTTTAATGAAATGATGCTGTGAATGTCATCCCCTCAAATATCTGTAGAGAGGACAAGAGGGAACTAAAGCAGAAGAATTATTTGTGTTCTTTGCCATACAGGTACTAGACAGGTGTTTTGAAAGGAGCATATACTGGTACTAATGGACTTTGTTGTCAGTTTGCACAGTAGGATGTATGAACATCGTGCATTCAGATCAGGAAAATCATGGGATGCTTTTCTCCATGTCTTTATTTTTGCATTCTTTTCATGCTGCATCTAATTGTTATTAATAAAATAATGAGGGGATAAAGTTACTGTCTTCAAGAAGTGAGTCTACAAATAAACCTTCCCCCCCCTTTTTTTTCCTAAACATCACTTTATTTCAGTGCAGTATGACCAAATGACTATCCTGTAATGTAGGGCCAACCCATGAGGACCTTGAAGCCTGTATATTTAGACCACATGTTCTACTTTTCCAAACTTGCTGAGAATTACACTACAGTTTAATGTAATTGCTTGTTCTGAAGGGGAAACTTTCACTTAAGTGATAGCTTAATAAAGCTCACAAGTGTAAGAATACAAGTCATGCTGTTAAGCAATGGGAATCTGTCAACTATGAGATTACAGACCACAAATTAAAGAAGTAGGAAAGAATGGACTGACATGAAAACAGCAGGTTGAAGTGAATTTTGGACCTCAGCTACTGTTTGTGAAAGTTTTATGGGCTGATTTTTGAGTTGAATCTGAAATGGAAATAGAATGGAACAAGCTGAGCTGGGGAGCTATTAAAAAATAAGAAGAGAGAGAGAGAAAAAAATTTTACTTTGAAAGTAGCCAAGGAACTGGTGACCAAATAGTATTCAGATGAGTTGTGGTTAGCTAGAATCGGGGCTTATATTTATGTTTTCAGGCACATTTGTTGTTCTTTTCTGGCCATCTGTAGTAAGGCCATTGATCTCTGAACACATCTCTGAGGAGATCATCCAGTTCTGGCTTATGTAAGCTGACGACTGACTGCTGTGATTTTTGAAAGTAAGAATGGAAAAAAAAAAAAAAAAAAAAAAGTCCAAAACACCAATTCTCTGTATTTTATGTTCCAAAATATTTTTACGTTGTACTGGGAAAAAGAAAAAAGCAAGGAAAGTGAAATGAGGGAATTCTGAAAAAAACCCTGAGTATCTACTGTAGGCAATGGTTTAGTTGGCGTATAAACTTATCTTCCTCTTGGTGCCATTTTATTTGTCCTCATGTTGTAGTCGCCTTATAAGCCTGCAGGTAAATTCTTAGAATAGATCTCTGATTCTACAGTATTACTATATTTCTTCTTGAGTGTGAAAAACCAGAAAAGCCCCATGTTATGCAGAACTGAGAAATAAAAGAGCAGTAGTTTACCTATGCATAGCTCGCAGCTAGTAGTTTTGCTAGCTCTGTATCATAATTTTATAATGATCATCACAGCAGTAGACAATGTTATTATAGTATTATTTTAAACCCTCTGTAACTGGTGAAATATTAAAACCCCTTCCTCGTGTAAGAAGAAGAAAGAGGATGGGGAATGTTATGTTCCTCATTGAATATTCTGATAAAATATAACTATTTCTGGCAATTACTTGCATCCTAAACCTGAGGTCCCCAGATCATAGAATAATAGAATATCTTAGGCTGGAAGGGACCTTAGAGGTCATGTAATCCAACCTCCCTACCATGGGCAAGGACACCTTTCAGCTAGACTAGGTTGCTCAAGGCCTCATCCACCCTGGCCTTGAAAACCTCCAGGGAGGGGGCATCCAAAGTCCCTCCAGGCAATCTATTCCAGAGTCTTACCACCTTCATACTGAAGATCTTTTTCTGAAGACCCACAATAAACCTATTTTCCCTCAGTTTAAAACCATTTCCCCTCATCCTATCATTAGACATTCTTGTGAAGAGTCCCTCTCCAGCCTTCCTGTAGGATCCCTTCAGGTATAGGAAGGGAGTTATAAGGTCCCCCAATAGTCTTCTCTTCTCCAGGCTGAACAATCCCAGCTCCTTCAGCCTATTCTCATAGCAGAGGTGCTCCAGCCCCTGGATCATCTTTGCAGCCCTCCTCTGGACTCATTCCAATAGATCTATGTCCCTCTTATGGTGGGGACACCAGAACTGGACACAGTATTTGAGGTGGGGTCTCACAAGAGCAGAGGGGTAGAATCACCTCTCTTGATCTTCTGGCCACACTCCTCTTGATGCATCCTAGGCTATGGTTGGCCTTCTGAAATGTGTGAATGCACTGCTGGTTCATGTTGAGCTTCTTGTCAGTCAACACCCCCAAGCCCTTCTCTTCATGGATACTCACAAGCCACTCTGTACCCAGTCTGTAATTGTGCCTGGGACTGGCCCATCCCGCATGCAAGACCTTGCACTTTGACCTTGCACTTTGACTTATTGAACCTCATGCAGTTTGCATTGGCCCATTTCTCAAGCCTGTCGAGCTCCCTCTATACAGCATCCTTTCCCTCAAGTGAGTCCACTGCACCACACAACTTGGTGTTGTTGGCAAACTTGCTGAGGGTGTACTCCATGCCATTGTCCATGTCGCTGGCAAAGATGTTGAACAACACTGGACCCAGAACAGATCCCTGAGAAACTCCAGTTGTCCCTGGTGGTCACTTGTCACTGGACATCAAGCCCTTGATCACAACTCTTTGAGTGCAACCTGCTAGCCAGTTCCTTATCCACTGGGTGGTCCATCCATCACATCCATGTCTTTCCATCTTAGAGACAAGGATGTCATGTGGGACGGTGTCAAATGCTTTGCACAAATCCAGGTGGATTATGTCAGTTGGTCTTCCCATATCAACTGGAGTTGTAACTCTGTCATAGATTAGTCAGGCCAGATTTGCCCTTAGTGAAGCCATGTTGGCTGTCACTGTTCACCTCATTATTTTTCATGTGCCTTAGTACAGATACCAGGAGGATCTGCTCCATGATTTTACCTGGCCCGGAGGTGAGGCTGACTGGTCTGTAGTTCCCTGGGTTGTCTTTGCTTCCCTTTTTAAAAATGGGGGTTATGTTTCCCCCTTTCCAATCTGTGGGAACCTTGCCAGACTGCCATAATTTCTCAAATATGATGGCTGGTGGCCTAGCAACTTCAGCTGCTAGTTCCTTCAGGACCCGTGGATGTATCTCATCAGGTCCCATGGACTTGTGCACCTTCAGGTCCCTTAGGTGTTCCCGGGCCTGATCTGCTCCTACCCCGGGTGCTGCCTACATATCTGTCATTTCCACTGTGCATGAAGATATTTATACCTTTCCACTTATATTTATGATTTCAGTAAGTGCTTGGGTATCCACTTTCTTAACTTAGCTTCTGGGACTGACCTTGTGGATGTGCTTTGAGCATGCTGAAAGAATGATCATCAGGAAGAAATGCCTTCCTGTTTCTTACAAAAAAGCCTATCTCTTGCATCACTTACCTGCAGTTTGTGAGATATAGGTTCATATAGCTCTTCAATCTACTTTATGATAGGGTTTTTAATGCAGAGACCTCTAGAGTGGAAGAAGCCTGTTGCATGGGGTATTCTGAGTCTTGGTGCTTCCTCAGAGTTCTTTGTGTGAAGCAGAATCTGAGTTTTGGAATTTTGCTTGAGACATTACTCTAGAAGCCACATGGTACCATACTGACTATTATCATCCTTAATCCTCCCTCCTTGTGACACTAGCTCCAGGTGCCTCTCTGATGGATTGAAATGGATGTGGATGTAGGGACTTTTTTTTTTTTTTTTCCAGTACACAAGATTTACCTTAAAGATGAAGTTGAAAAACGCTTAAAAGTTAGCATGACCTACAATCACCAAAGGAGACTGGGGGAGAAGAGAGACACCTCTTCTGTGCAGGAACCTAGATACAGTTAGTACAAACCAAAGACCAAATAAATTATGTGTATAACACAATTTGTCCACACTGGATTTTTGGAGGGTATTTAATATGTAGGCAGCCCTAGTCTGTCTATGAAAAGTTATGTGATGATGTTTAACATTTTTTCTTGTGGCTTTGGATTCTTTAGGTAAAACATAGCTTTGTTTTTCAAAGATTTTGAGAGATAACTGCAGCCCACCTCAGGTGAGAGTTAACTCACACAACACTCTCTTACCAAGAGTTCTGCAAAATCAAAGAAACATGTGAAACAGACTTTTTCACTTTATTCATATACAAGGATCACTGGATCATCTGTAAGGAGGTGTTCACTGGAGACAATAAAAAGCCTCACCAAGAAGCCTGCATAGAGACCTTACAGGATACTCCTTTACTTGTATGTTTATTCAGTGTCTTGTCCCAGTCAAGTCCTTCTGTTCAGATCTCTCCTTCTTTGACATCTGTCTTATAACCTGTACCTATAGATAGTGGTAGGGAATGAGAACTCTGTTGATATTCCGCTTAGCAACATGACAAATATCATGAACATATTGACACTATATAATTCTGTGGCAGGGAATACACTGGGTTTTTGGTTTTTTTTTTTTTTTTTTTTTTTTTTTTTTTTTTTTTTTTTTTTTTT